>PVHP010038497.1:0-16812 GCA_004024765.1 Zapus hudsonius | reverse complement strand
TCTGGTGCTCTCTCTCTCTCTCTCTCTCTCTCTCTCTCTCTCTCTCTCTCTCTGCTTGAAAATGAATAAGTGAAATATTTTTTAAAAAGATTTAAGCTGGGCGTGGTGGCGCACGCCTTTAATCCCAGCACTCAGGAGGCAGAGGTAGGAGGATCACTATGAGTTCAAGGCCACCCTGAGACTCCATAGTGAATTCCAGGTCAGCCTGGGCTACAGTGAGACCCTACCTCGAAAAACCAAAAAAAAAAATATGAAAAAACATAAAGCAATGAACTGAGAGCGACAGTTAAATCCATAATCCAGTAGAGTTTAGAACGACAGATTTGAGACTCCTGAACCTGTGAAAAGTCTCACCAAGACAAAGGAGACCTGGAAGAGCTGAGGCACACGTGTGGTCTGTTGGCTTAAAGAGGTCAAAATGAGAGTGGCCCAGAGAAGTGGGAAAGCTATGGAAGTGTGTGTCAGTAATAGAAGTAACACGATTGGAAAACACTGGAGAAAGAAGAGAAATGAGCACAATGAATGATTGCTGCGTAAATCATTTACAGCTGACCAATTAGAAGAAGCCTAAAAATAAGAGAGCACAGGGCTGGAGAGATGGCTCAGTGGTTAAGGCACTTTCCTTCTGTGCATAAGGCTCCGGGTTCAATTCCCCTGGTCCCACATAAGCCAGACCTACAAGGTGGTGGCCCTCGTGCGCTCTCTCTCTGTATTTCTGCTTGAAAATGAATAAATAAATCTTAAAAAAGAAACTACACTTAAAAAAAAGAAAATAAAGCCTTGTTATTTGTTATGTCACAAATAAAATGAAATTTGATTGTGTTCTTTTTGTATCATAAAGTATATTTGTTTATGCTGGACTTCCTGACACTTTCTTTCTTTCTTTCTTTCTTTCTTTCTTTCTTTCTTTCTTTCTTTCTTTCTTTCTTTCTGTCTGTCTGTCTGTCTGTCTTTCTGTCTTTCTTTCTAGGGCTAGACAGTTTAAAACATGCATACATTGTATTTGTCTACATGCAGGAACTATAAATCAGCTTTCTGAGAGATTCATAAAGACACTAACTAGCTGGTATGTTAGCGCACTCCAATAATCCTGGCTACCAGGGCGCAGGGGTGTCATGGTTTGATCCAGGTGTCCCCCACAAACAAAGTGTTCTGGATAATCGATCCTCAGCTGATAGGAGTTCAGGAATTACAACCTCGCTAGAGCTGTGTTGTTGGGGGCTGGCTTATGGGGGTTAAAAGCCAGCTTCCCCTTGCCAGTGTTTGGCACGCCTTCCTGCCGCTGTTTGCAGTGCTGTGGCAGAGGTGATGTCCAGCCCTCTGCTCATGCCATCGTTTTCCCTGCCAGGATGGAGTCTCCCCTCGAGTCCGTAAGCCAAATAAACCCATTCCTCCACAAGCTGCTTTTGCTCGGGTTCTTTCTGCGCAGCAACTAGAAAGCTGACTGCAACAAGGGGTGTGGATTCAAGAGGACGGAAAGGTCAAGGCCTGCCTGGGCTACAGAGTGAGTATGAGGCTAGCCTATGTATCTTAGCCAGACCTTAATTTCAAAGAAAGGGTGAGCACTTGCCTGGCCTGCACGTGAGACCTGGATCCAATACCCAATATCACAGATGAAACAAAACAACGTAGTCAATTCTTTTTTAAACTTAAAAAAAACTTCCCTCCAAGTTAGTATTTAGACTTTTCATCTCCAGAAAATTTAAAAGAATATACCTGTGGCTGTTCATCTAGAAGTAGTCACTAATTTCTTCCTTTTCTTTCTCCTCTTCTTCCTCTTCCTCCTTTGCTTTTTGCCATATTTGCTTTTCTTCACTCTTTTGGCCTTAACTTTTGAAAGCTGTCGATACTATGGCAGTCAGCTCCATGTGGCTGGGGCAAACATTCAACCAGACACAGTTTATGGAAGGAAGGAAGGGGTTTATTTCAGGCTTACAAAATCCAAGGGAGCACCATCACTGGCAGCAAAAGCTGCTTGCTTTTGTTGATCCACGTAGAGAGAAACAACTGTAGCTAGCATACATCAACAGCCAGCAAGCACAACTGCTCTTTGCACATACCTGAAGATCCGCCCCCCAAACACACCTTGGAGCTGGACTCCAGGATCCGCCCCCAATGACAAGGACCCTGTAGCAGGGGTCTCCCTTCTAGGGGCTCATGTTGCAAGCTTTATTTTAATAAAACCCCTGAGTCTATGGGGCCATCCATTCAAACTACCTCATTGGGCCACCACAGATCTTGGCTTTTCCCAGGGTAGGGAAAGTGATGACTACAGAGCCCTCTCCTGGGTTTGTTCTTTGTCTCAAGACTGTATGTGCCCACATATACCTTCATCCAGGGTTTTAGACTCTGGAAACCAGAGTGAGAGGATGACCCTCACAACACCCTGTTCCCTCTCCTTCTTTAAGAGAGAGAGAGAGAGAGAGAAAAGAGTGGGCACACCAGGGCCTCCAGCCACTGCAAATGAACTCCAGACACATGCGCCAGCTTGTGCATCTGGCTTTATATGGGCACTGGGGAATCGAACTCTGGTCTTTCTGTATTGCAGGCAAACGCCTTAACCGCTAAGCCATCTCTTCAGCCCTCTCTTTCTTTCTTTCCTCGTGGCTATGGCCAAAAAGAAACCAAGCTGTCTGAACTGGACCATTGCAGTAAGGGAAGAATTTGGTTAACATTTCTAAGAATTCCCTGCTATATTTTTGTTGTTTTGAGACTGGGAGTGCAAGCTGGCCTCAAATTCAAAACCCTCCTGCATCAGCTTCATGAATTCTGGGATTACAGGTATCACAAGACCAAGACCCTGCCATATCTCTTGCACATTTATTCATGCATAGAAAGGTACAAGAAAGATCTAGAAAGGTACCTAAGAGTTCACAGTGACTTCTTCTGGGAAAGGTAGTGTGAAGCAGAAACCAATTCTTCCATGTGCGTGGGAAGCAGATGGTGACTGGCGCGTGTGCCACCAAACCTGGCTAAACTATAATTTTTATAAATGATTTTTTAAAACCAGGCATGGTGGCTCATGTCTGTAATCCCAGTACTCAGTAGGCTGAGACAAGAGGATTGTCATGAGTTGAAGGCCAGATCGGGCTACCTTGTGAGTTCTAAACCAGTGATACCCTGTCTCAGAAACCATTTTAAATAAATAAGCAACTTTTGTGTGTATAGTGTGCATGTGTGTATATGTGTGTGGACACACATATGGGTGTGTGCATATGTGTGTGGAGGTCAGAAGTCAATGTCTGGAGTCTTCTTTTTTAATATAAATTTATTTATTCATTTTCAAGCAGAGAGATACAGAAGAGTGATGAGAGAGAGAGAGAGCACAAGAGCATACCAGGGCCACCACCTTGTGGGTCTGACTTATGTGGGTCCTGGGGAATTGAACCAGGGGCCTTAGGCACTGGAGACAAGTGCCTTAACCACTGAGCAATCTCTCCAGCCCTGGAGTCTTCTTTAATTGCCTGGCATGTTTGCTTACATGGTTAATGGGGATCAGAACTGAGGTCCTCATGCTTAATCAGCAAGCACCTTACTGACTGAGCCATCTCCTGAGTCCCACAGAATAAGTCTTATAAGAGCTCAGTGTAAGCGTCAGGAATAACCGTTCTGTGTTAGGTTTGTTCCCTTTGCCTGGGGTATTTTTCCCTTGGCCAATCCTTTGTCATCCTGCAGTTCTTGAAGTCAGTCACTTTCTCAAAGGGAGTTCTTTTGACTCTGAGTTTAATCATCTCTCTCCCTTACCACCGGCCTCCTGTTAAACATTCTCCATCAGGACGGGGCTGTGCTTTTCCTAGTTGCTCACATGATGCTCTGCTGGCTGACTGTTGCTTCCCGTCTGTTGTAGTCAGCTTTCTTGTTGCTCTGCAGAAAGAACCCAAGCAAAGGCGGCTTGTGGAGGAATGGGTTTATTTGGCTTACGGACTCGAGGGGAGACTCCATTCTGGCAGGGAAAACGATGGCATGAGCAGAGGGCTGGACATCAGCCCCACCACAGTGCTGCAAACAGCAGCAGGAAGGTGTGCCAAACACTGGCAAGGGGAAGCTGGCTTATAACCCCCATAAGCAAGCCTCAACAACACAGCTCTAGTGAGGTTCTAATTCCCCAAATTGCCATCAGCTGAAGATCGATCTATCAGAACACATTTATTGGGCTGGAGAGATGGCTCAGTGGTTAAGGCACTTGCCTCCAGTGCCTAAGGCCCCGGGTTCAATTCCCCAGGACCCACATATGCCAGACCCACAAGATGGTTGCCCTGGTGCATTCTCTCTCTCTCTCTCTCTCTCTCTCTCTCTCTCTCTCTCTCTCTCTCTCTCTCCTTGAAAATGAATAAATAAAATAGAAAATATATTTTTAAAAAGAACACATTTATTTGTTTGTGGGGGACACCTGGATCAAACCATGACACCGTCCTTCTCTTCCATCAGACTTCTAGCTCTTTGTGTGAGAGAACCACAGTTTTCACAGTTGCTCAGAGTCGTAGCCCAGGGACCAGCATAGCACCTGTTCAAAGTTTTTAAGTGGAAGAAAGCACACACATGCGCACATCAGCATTACAGGAGAAAGGCAACCTGGAACTTCAGCAGAGTTCATGGAAGCAAGTTTCTCAAAGGTTCATGTGTCAAATCCATTTCCACGTTGCAATCCTTTTCTCTCCGTCTTCTCACTCTTGTCTTCTCCATCTTCTACAACTCATGCTTGATAAGAAGTGGATTTATTTCTCATAGAATTAGGAAACACGGGGTGGAGAGATGGCTCAGCAGTTAAGGCACTTGCCTGCAAAGCCTAATGACCCGGTTCAATTCCTCAGTACCCACATAAGGCCAGATGCACAGTGGCCATATTCTCTCTCTCTCTCCCTCTCTCTCTTTCTCTCTGCTTGCCAATAAAAAAAGAATTAGGAAACAACAAACAGTAAATACAGTTCAGAGGAATTTGTGGCCATGGTGCCATCAATGATCCATTCATTATGTGTGCGTGAACTCCTGGGAGACGCTGATGCGCAGCTCCATCTAATCTCTTGAAAATAAACACCTGCATCCTGTTGCCAAGGATACCTTCCGGAGTCAGGGGTTCCTCCCTCCGTATCCAGCTCTCTAAGTGTTTGGGGAAGACAATTTAACAGCTGTGACAAATCACTGGAGTGTCTCAGTTCTGGGTGGCAAAAGTGTTTCTCGCTCACAGCACAGTCTCATGTGATGCGTCTGCATCATATAGGCATTGAGAGACCTTGGCACCTCCAGCTGATATGAGGATCATGGCAGGTTGAGTGAGAGCTTTCAGAGGCCAGGCCTACACATGACGTATGTCACTTCTCGGTCCTTTAGCCAGACTCGGTCCTGGGGCTTACCCATTGCAAGGTAGGTCTCTCCCTGCTCTGCATCTGCGAGGTATGCCAGTGTACACATAGTAACAGTGAGGTTTAGAGAAATTAAGTGATTGGCATAAAGACATTAAAATGGTCTAAGCTATGCTCCACCCAAGTCTTCTATGCCAAGCTTGATGCTCCTTCCCCAGGCTTAGCTGGAGCACAGAAGGTACTCAACAAAGGTTTCCAGGTTTATTTAACTTGGGAGTGTATTTTGTCTTGGAACAATGTCCCTTCCCTATGTGTGTTTCTCCACTTCCTGGGCCTCTTCCTTCAACGTGGAGGAATCCTCTCAGTACACTGCATCTGACTGTCTGGCTGGTAAGGACCCATGCTGGCTAGGTGACGTCATGGCACCTGCACCTCCTGCATGTGCGCACCCACCTCCCACCCACAAGCAGAGACATGGCTCCTCTTTTGAACAGCCGAGTCTGGAACTGACTTGACTTACAGAATGTGCAGGAGACAGTTTGAGGGGACTTTCGAGGCACAACTTGAAGAAAGCTTAGCAGCTCGGGCCGACCTCCCAGTTGGGAACTCAGCCATCACGTGAGGAATGTGGATGCAGCCCTGTGGGGAAGCACCAGGGCTCCTGGCAGAGCCAGCACCATCTTGTTAGCAGTGAGTGAGCCATCCTAGAGGTGGGACTTGGGAGTCCTGAGCTGACATGGAGGGAAGGAGATGAGGTGAGCCCTGCCCAAGGTGCAAAGCCATCAGCAAGTGACTGATTGCTGCTGTTTCAAACCATCGGGCCATGGGTGGTTCAGTGGGCAGAGATAGGCCATTGAAATAAATGACTTAGAAGCCCTAAAACATTTTTATTTTTTATTTTATTTATTCATTTTCTAGCAGAGATACACATAGAGAGAGAAAGAGAGAGAGAGAGAGAGTCAGAAAGCACACCAGGGACACCACCTTGTGGGTCTGGCTTATGTGGGTCCTGGGGAATTAAACCCAGGGCCTTAGGCACTGGAGGCAAGTGCCTTAACCGCTGAACCATCTCTCCATCCCTGTTTTTAGCCTTTTTAAAATTTATTTGCAAGCAGAGAGAGAATAAGAATGGGCGCCACAGAGCCTCTTGCACTACAAATACCAGAGGCATGCATGACTTTGTGCAACTGGCTTTACATGGGTTCTGGGGAATCAAATCCAGTCTGTCAGGTTTTTGAAGCAAGTGCCTTTAACTGCTGAGCCATCTTTCCAGCCCTGTTGTCATGTTTTGATTGATGTCATTCTGATAGGTGTGGAGTGACAGCTCACCTTGTGGTTCCTTAGCGGCCAATGATGCTGAACTTGCTACAGCTTACTTGTCAGCTGTACATCCTCTTCAGCCTCTGCCCTTTACTTAGCTTGTAACTACGCTGTTTGCTTTTTAATTCTAAGTTCTGAGAAGCCTTTGTATATTCTGAGTGCTAGACCTTTGTGGCTGTGTATTTGGCCAGCACTTTGTCCGTTCCATGGCTTATCTTTTCATCCTCTCTACAAGACCTTCCCAGAATAAAAGCAATTTTGATGAGGTTTGTTTTTTCTTCTTGTTGATGGTCAAAGAACTCTATTTACTTGTAGATGCTAGAAGGGTTTTCTATTTCTTTCTCAAAAATGTAAAGGATTACATTTTATAATTAAGTCTATATCCACCTTAGCTTGATTTTGATAAATATAAAATTTAGCCAAGTTTCTTTTTTCTGTTTTTTTCAAAAATTATTTATTGACTTGCAAGCAGAGAGAGAGAGAGAGAGAGAGAGAGAGAGAGAGAGAGAGAGAGAGAGAGAGAGAGGAGAGACAGACAGAATAGGCATGCCAGGGCCTCCAGCCACTGCAAAGGAACTCCAGATGCATATGCCACTTTGTACATCTGGCTTTACGTGAGTACTGGGGAATTGAACCCTGGTCATTAGGCTTTGCAGGAAAGCACCTTAACTGCTAAGCCATCTCTCCAGCCCTCTTTTTTTTTTTTTTCCTTCTTGGCCTCCGGATGTCTAATCATGTCAAGTATTATTTAAAAAATACTGTCTTCCCTCTACTGAGTTGCTTTAGATTGTTCATGCTCTTTTACTCTTTTTCTTTTCTTTCTTTTTTCTTCCCTCTTTCCCTTTCTTTCTCCTTTCCTTCTTTTCTCTATTTTTAAACTTTTTACTGACAGCTTCCATAAATATAGACAATAAAAACCATAATAATTACATTCCTCCACTCCCATTTCCCCCCTCAAATCCCCCCTCCATCAAATCCCCTCCCCTTCCGATTAATCTCTCTTTTATTTTGATGTCATCATCTTTACCTCCTTTTATGAAGGTCTTATGTAGGTATTGTCAGGCACTGAGAGGTCATGTATGAAGGCCATTTTGTGTCTGGAAAATTGCATTGGAAACAGTCTTACCCTTCCTTTGGCTCTCACATTCTTTCTGCCACTTCTTCTGCAATGAACCCTGAGCCCTGGAGGGTGTGATAGAAATGTCTCAGTGCTGAATACTCCACAGTCACCCCTTCTCAGCCCTATGATGACTTTTAAATCACCCCTGTGGTTACCACCATCTGAAAAGAGAAGCTTCTCTAACAAAAAGTGAGAGTAGCATTAATAACAATAATCTTTCCTCCATTTAAAAATATTTATTTGAGAGAGAGAGAGAGACAGACAGAGAGAAAAAGATAGAGAGAGTGTGGGCACACCAGGACCTCCTGTCACTGCAAATGAACTCCAGATGCAAGCACTACTTTGTGCATCTGGTTTTACCTGGGTACTGGGGAATTGAACCCAGGACAAGAGGTTTTGCAAGCAAGTGTCTTTAACCACCGAGCCATCACTCCAGCCCTCCTTCCATTTTTAAATTGTTGTTTTGTTTTGATACAGGGTCTTTTTATTGGTCTTACACTTGCAATTCATTACCCTGCCTTAGCCTCTCTCCACTGTTAGGATTACAGGCATGTACCATCCTGTCCAACCCTGAAATTTTGTCAAAACTTATGTCAAAAATCAGTGGGGCATATTTCTGAGGTTGCATTTTCTGGTTTGTTTATTCTTGCATTGATCTGTGTGTCTTATCTCTGCCAACACCACACTGCTTTGTTTTGTGGCCATGCTGGGGAGAGAACTCAGGACCTTGCACATCTACACATGCGTGTTCCAACTGAGCCACATCCCTGCCCTTAACACCACGTTCTTTTGTTACCTGGGCTTCACAGTAGGCCTTCCTATTTATTGGTCAGAGTAATTTCTGTCCCTTTATTTTCTACAGATGCACAACTTCTCTTTTATTCAACCACTTACTTGCTTACTGCATTATAGCCCTTCATTCTGAAATGTTTCGGTGTGAATTTTCTAAAAATAGGAATGTTTTTATGTATGACAGTAGAGTTGATGTCATTAAGTTAGTCTCTGATAAACTTTCCTATTTTTATCCATGTTAAATCTTTTGTATGACGAACACGCACACACAACTATCACACTATTCCTCTGCCCAGGGTCCTCCTAGTTACCATGTCTTCTTAGTAGCCCTTGATCTTAAACCTCGCCTTTACCTTTTCTGACATCCTAGTTACCTCTTCTGTCGTCAGTTTAGGTTGATCTGATGTTTCCCCAGGATTTCACCTTGGTTGCTAATTTTAATTTTTGTCACCTGGTGAAGTCTGACATTCAGTTATTTTTTTTTTAGACAAAAATGGCAACTTTATGATTTAACGGGCAGTTTTTTGTTTGTTTGTTTGTTGTTTTATTTCCAACATGTTGATTCTGCGAAGAAATAGAGTTAGAGCCCAGGACTTAGAAATCATCATTTCAGCCTGGGCAGAAGACTTCACCTTGTCCGAGCCTGGATTGAGATGTGATAAAATCGGGGTACAATCCCACGGGCGCACGGTGTGGTGGTGGCCCGCGATGCCTGGCGGTGCCGGTGCCGGTGCCGGTGCCGGAGCCCGCACGGCTGGGTGCGCCCGCCCGGGAGCGCAGTCCGTCCCGCCCCGCCCCAGGCTCCGCCCCGCGGCCACGGCCGCGTCCACCACGCGGAGGCTCGGCGCCAAGACGCTGCTGCGCGCGGGGATCCTCGGCCCGGGCGCACCGATGGGCGTCTCGGAGAACCGAGGCCGGAAGAGCCCGAGGCTGTTCTGGTCGCTGAGGCGGTGGAGGGCGGCCGGGCGGCCGTGGAGGACGCGCTCGGCCCGCCCCGAGGCGCAGGGTGAGTGTGGGCGCGGGGACCCGGCCAGGCTGAGCCGGGGCGCGGGGGCGCGCGGGGGGGTGCGGGGCGCAGGGCGCAGGGGGCGCGGGGACCGGGCCAGGCCGAGGGGGCGCGGGGCGTGGGGGCGCGGGGACCCGGCCAGGCTGAGCCAGGGCGCAGTGGGCGCGGGGCGCAGAGGCGCCGGGCCCCGCGCTCTCCCTCCCCACGGCCCGGCTCGTGTACAGGGTGCCCCGGGGAAAGCGAGGGTGACACGGCGACAGATCTTACTCAGGTTTGTGTCCCCTCCCGTACCTGTTCCTCCACACCTGGCCAGCCCCTGCAATGCAGTGCCTTGGGCATGGCTGCGACCCCAGGGTGTCCTCCAGGGGCCTCCCTATCTCCACCCTCTTTCCAAGCTGCCTTAGCTGGGAGCCTAGCCTGGGACACCCCAAGGCACCACCCCAAGGAGCTACTTTGCCAGCACAGTCCATCAGGTCCTCACCAGGGTGTCTCTCACTCCAACTCATTCCATGATTCGTGTACAGTCCCTTTCTCTGCCAGGGTCTGGAGGAAACACAGACAAGGCTTGGGACTGCTCCTGGAGGGGGACTCCCTTTACACCCCTAAAGCTCTCCTTGCACCTTGCCTCTGTGCTTGGGAGGGATGGAGGAGTCCGCTGGGAGAGGAAGAGGCAGGTGCACCGAGGCCCAGCCTTGCAGGGAGCCCCAGGCCAGGTCGAGTTACACCAGCCTCAGGGAAATAGTGGCCTGGTTTCCTGGAGCTGAGCAAGGGGAAAGTGAGAGGTGCAGGGCCAGATCAAGGCCTGAGCAGGCCTGGAGGAGGAGTGGACATTTTACCTGAGTGAGGTGGGAGGCCACTGCATGGAGGATGACATGATCTGTTGGCTAATAGCTTCTCTTGTCTGCGGTGTGGCCAAGCTCAGCCACAGATTTCCTCCCTCATCTGCCTTCTCTAGAAGCCATTCCTGCCACCTGTAACCTCTCCTTCATATTTCATGGCCTGTAGTGCTTTTGTCACTGTTCCCTGCTGTTAAGCACCACGCCTGCCTCTTCACTTGATCTTTGCACCAGGCTAAGAGGAGGGCTGGGTACTTTGTAGATGTGTGTGTGTGTGTGTGTGTGTGTGTGTGTGTGTGTGTGTGTGTATCCTTTTTGTCTGTGTCTGTCATCCAAAGACCCTCCCAGAGCTGACATGCTTTGATTTTTAAAATGGCCGACCCAGTTCCAAGACAGAAGCTTCACTGCTCCAGGGCCCTGTCTCATAGTCACCTCTGCCCTGTTGCTTTGAGGATCTCATGAATTAATGAATTAGAAGAGTTAATCATTATAAGGTGCTGGCTCATAGCAAACATTATTAAGATAAATTTGCCAAGACCAATAATTTCAAACATATTTATTGCACTGGAAATAAGCTTTTCTATTGGTAATATAAGGAAATTCTACAGCTTCTCACTGTCATTTTGGCTCCTACCTTCAGTCAGGATGTCCATACGAATTCCTCCCTACTGTCATCAGGGTCTGCTCTGAAGCCTAGCAGGGCTAAAGGCTGATCACCCTTTTTCTTTAGCTGGTATGAGATCAGAATTGCCACAGGCATTCCTTAAGTGACAATTGCATGTCTCATGTGGCTCCCGGGGTTGTGTGAATACTTACAAAAGAGGAATACATGGCAATTACCACTGTAATAACTAAGGTTAGAACAAGCATTAGAGTTTTATAATTTTAAACTAGGTCCATACTGAAAGCACAGCACCCTGTGCTTTTCTCCTCCTGTCTTGGGGTTCACCTACAGCTTCATGGCACCCATTTCTTAGGTGGGATCTTATCAGCTCCTAGCCTTCCCTGTATTTATTTCTCTTCTTTTCCCCCCAAGTATCCTGGAGATAAGGCTGCTCTAATATGTTCTGTTGAATGCTACTTTATGGAGGAGTCCAAGATCTTGTTCAAATTTTTTTTTTCAAGGTAGGGTCTTGCTCTAGCGCAGGCTGACCTGGAATTCACTATGTAGTCTCAGGGTGGCCTTGAACTCATGGTGATCCTCCTACCTCTGCCTCCCCAGTGCTGGGATTAAAGGCATGCACCACCACGCTTGGCCTCAAATTTTGATAACACATTCCCAAGGGAGTGGATGCAATTAATTCCTCCATTTGTACTTGGGAAGATGAATCTGGAGATACCGGATGACTCGAAGGAGGCCTCATGACTGGCAAGTGGCTGACTCCTGCCTGACTACCTGTTGAACATCCTTTCTCCCATGTCTCCAGCACAGAATTAACATGTCTTCACATATTCATGAAGGGGAGAAGTAAAATAAACGACCATATATAAAGAAGCCCATATTTCAATTTTATAGTCTGGGGAGTGGTGGCTCACACCTGTAGTCCTAGCACTCTGGAGGTTGAGGCGAAAGACCCTGACCTAAACAAGCTCAAGGTCAACGTGGTGTACACAGTGGTTCAGCCTGGGCTGCAGAGTGAAAATCCACCTGAAAAACAAAGTTTATTTAGACATAGACATAGACATATGTATGCAGTCTATGTTCTATATTTTTCATGATGATGTATGTCAGCATTACTTTGGACATCTAGAATCATATGCCTTGATGTTAGATAGGCTGTGGTTTCACTTGCCTTGAACAAGTGGCATTTATTTAAGCTGTGTGATTTTGGCTGGGGCTGGACTATCTTCTTAAAACTCAGTCGTTTATTATTTATCATCTGGAGAATGGAGATGTTAATACTTATGGCATCTTGTTACTGTGATGATTGATCGTGTTCCTGGTACATAGAGGATCAGCAAGGGCTGGCTACTGTTTCTATGAATATTAGTCCAGATCTGTCACCATATAACTACATCTCATATATGGTTAGTCTTGGGACTGAAAGATTCAATGAGCTATGGGAAAGACGGTTTGATTCTCCTTTGGGTCAACTAAATCTTTGGTTAGGCCAGGTTATGTATACCACCAGCCTCCTTTCTTCTCATATATATATATATATATATATATATATATATATATATATATATATATATATTACCAGGAGACTTGGAGTGAGACAGAACGTGGCTTCTAGGGACTTGTGGTATCACCTTAACACTGTATCCTGAACATAATCGACATTCAGTAAATATTTTGGAATGAATGAATCCTTTCAGTTTCATGTATTTTCAAGGAGAATGAGTTTAAAATTTGTCTTTTCAACATTTATAACTATAATTAAGTATATTTAGAATGACAGTTATCTGGATAAAAACGTGTGTGTGTGTGTGTGTGTGTGTGACTGCAGCCAGACACATACAATGTTGAGGTCAGAGGACAGCTTCTGGTGTTGGTTCTTGCCTTTCACCCTTTTTTAAGCAGGGTCTCTTATTGTTCAATGCCAACTTTGCCAGGCTAGCTGACTCTCAAGCTTCGGGGAGATTCTCCTTTCTCTGCCTCTCTTCTCATGATGGGTACACTGGGGTTACAGAGGTCAGTGACAGCATCTGGCTTCTACATGGTTCTGGAGATCTGAACTCAGATGTTCACACTTGTGTGACAGCTTTATCTACTGAGCCATTTCTCTAGCCTGATATGTACTACTTTCAATCTTGAAAGATTATAGCTTTATGTGAATTCAGCTGCCACCAGCAAGGTGTGAAATTCACAATTACTTTCTGAGACCTCTTAGATTTCAAAAATTTTTAAAATTATCACACACACATCTATTTTTTTTTCCTTTGAGGTAGTGTCTCACTCTAGCCAAGGCTAACCTGGAACTCACTCCATAGCTCAGACTGGCTTTGAACTCACAATGATTCTCCCACCTCTCTGAGTTTATAGGCAAGAGCCACCACATCTTGCTTAGCCTTAGACTTTTTTGTTGCTGTTGTTGTTTTTTGATTTTTCATGGTAGGGTCTCGCTCTAGCCCCAGGCTGACCAGGAATTCATATTAGTCTCAGGCTGGCCTTGAACTCACAGCTATCCTCCTACCTCTGCCTCCCAAGTGCTGGGATTAAAGGCCTGTGCCCAGCTATTCCTAGACTTTTTTTTTTTTTTTGAGGTAGAGTCTCGCTCTAGCCCAGGCTGACCTGGAATTCACTATGTAGTCTCAGGGTGGCCTTGAACTCACTGCAATCCTCCTACCTCTGCCTCCTGAGTGCTGGGATTAAAGGCGTGCGCCACCACGCCTGGCTCCCTGGACTTTTTAAATACTTGCCAATTTGCTGTGTGTGAAAAGCTATTGCATTCTTTTTTCCCACTTGAATTGTTTCGTAGTTAATTAAGCTGCATATATATATATATATATGTATGAAATACTACAGAGCTGTTGTATTGGGAAATTCAGACCATAATTTCTTAATTTGTATTTAAAAGTTATTTATTTATTTGCAAGCAGAGAGACAGAGAGAATGGGCATGCCAGGGCCTCTAGCCACTGCAAATGAACTCCAGATGCATGCACCACTTTATACATCTGGCTTTATGTGGTCGTTAGACTTTGCAGGCAAGTGCCTTAAATGCTGAGCCATCTCTCCAGCCCATCTGCGTATATTTTTGCCTCAACATTGGCCATCCTTGTATGTGCCTCAGTGAAAGGCCTGTTGATGTCTTTTATTTGGTAGTTTACTTTTTTCTTCTTTTTTATAGGGCTTTCTCAGATATTGTGGTTTATTTTGTTTAGACTTTGAAACAACTTAAAAATATACTTCTGGGCTGGAGGGATGGCTTAGAAGTTAAAGGCACTAGCTTGCAAAGTCTGCCAGCCTGAGTTCAATTCCCAATCGACAGGTGTTCAATTGCAGGGCCAAGAAGCCCTGGCACGTGCATGTGTATGCGCACATGTGGCGCATGCTCACACACACAATAAATATGTATACCTATGCAGGTCCCCCTCTCCCATTCCTGGAGCTCAAACTCAAGTTCATACCATGCTGGGCAAGTGTTCTATTTCTGAATGGGAGTATGATTAAATTGTGTGGAGTAGATATTAATCTTTCAAAGTATTCATCCTCCCAAACAACTGTATTTAAAACAGATATCAAAGCTTTTAAACTTTAGAAAAAGAAGTTATCAGAATGTGAACATATTTTGTAATCAGTAGACTTTGCTAGACCTTGAAATTATGACAATCAGCCCTGAGTTCCTTCCACAAGAAATCACCTTCCCCAAATTCTATGGGCCTCCACATGGTAGTCCCTGAATGACACTCCTGGAACTAGCTTGGTCTCCATCAGGATACAGTGCCAAGCAGGACAGGAAGAGAACACAACTCATGTCAGGTAATTGGTGGTTTTGTTCCTCACTGCAATTTCCTAATGATATGTCTCCTTTTAAAAATCACATCAAATAGAGATAATAGTTATTTGAAAGATTGGATGAGAGTCTAAATCTGAAACGACTATAAAAATACAAGATAGTTAATCCCTGGAAAGCAACCAACCCTCATTTACCAATAGTCCTGGGTCCTGTCTTCTCTCCCTCCTCGGCATACAGGTGCATAATTGTAGAGTGTGGGTCCCCAGGCAGGGCTTCCCAACAGCAGCAACCTTTGTTAGAAATGCAAATTCTCAGCACCAAATTCTGGCCCAATCAGAAACTCTGAGACAGGGCTCAGAAATTAACCTTTATAAGTCCTGCAATAGTTCTGAAGCAGGCTGGAGAGATGACTTAGTGGTTAAGATACTTGCCTCCAGTACCTAAGGCCCCCGGTTCAATTCCCCAGGACCCACATAAGCCAGACCTACAAAGTGGTGGCCCTGGCGCTCTCTCTCTCTCTCTCTCTCTCTCTCTCTCTCTCTCTCTTTCTGTATCTCTCTGCTTGAAAATGAATAAAAAAAAGGCTGGAGAGATGGCTCAGAGGTTAAGGCACTTGCCTCCAGTGCCCAAGGCCCCTGGTTCAATTCCCCAGGACCCACATAAGCCAGATCCACAAGGGGTGGCCCTGGTGTGTTCTCTCTCTCTCTCTCTCTCTCTCTCTCTCTCTCTCTCTCTCTGTATTCTCTGCCTGAAAAATGAATAAATATTAAAAAAGGCATGTGCCACCATGCCCAGCTCAATAAAAAAATAGAAAAAATAAAAAAAATAGTTCTGAAGCATGCTGACCTTTGTGAAACTGAACTGTAGGATGAACAAAGGCTTTTAGCAAATGTGGGTTTGAGCTCCAGCTTGTTAAATGGCTTCAGTTGTCAGGCATTTCTTGGGCTCCCAAGCTCTTCCCAATAAAAAGCAACGGTTGGACCGTGTCCTGTCTCTTACCAGGATGTTGTGAGATGTGAAAGACTATAAGTGTCCATTTTCTAGCTGTGTCTTCTGACAAATAACTGGTCTCTCTCTGTCTTTTTTCTCCTCTAACAAAAAGGGACATAAGGCAGCCACCACCCTAAACAGTGTGTGTGTGTGTGTGTGTGTGTGTGTGTGTGTGTGTGTGTGAGCATTCACGCATGTACATGTGTGGCCTTAGAATAATTTTGCAATCTCAATTCTCTAAATAAGAAAAATCAAAGCAGAGTGAGGTTGAGTAAGAAGTTTCCAGTGATACAACTAGGACCCTGGGATTCAAGCCCAGACATCTTGCTGTGAGTACCCTTAAATCTCTGTGGAGATGACTCAGTGGGAGTTTAGTGTGCAAGGACCTGGGTTTGGATCCCCGGTACCCATATGAAAATGCTGAGCATGATGGTATTTCTCTGTAGTCCCAGCACTGTGGAGGAGGAGCGGGGGAATCCCTAGGGTCAAGTCAGTGAGCTCTACATTCAATGAGAGATCCTGTCTCAAAGGATCAAGTGGAGAAGTGAGAGAGGATGATGCCTGATGTTGACTTCTGATCCCACACATATGTGCATGTGTGTTCACACACATATAAACATGCATTCATCCATACAACACACACAAAGACACTGCTTCACAAATAAATATGTGCCAATGACAATAGAAAAAAATTTGCCTGGAAAATTCTACCTTTACCACAGGTTAACTTTCCTTCTTCAAGATGGTAGGTGTGTGCCTCTTTTTTTTTTATGTTTTATTTATTGATTTGAGAGAGAGGGAGACAGAGAGAGAATGGGTGTGCCAGGGCCTCCAGCCACTGCAAAGGAACTCTAGATGCATGTGCCCCCTTGTGCATCTGGCTTTATGTGGATGCTGGGGAATCAAACTTGGGTCCTTCTGCTTTGCAGGTAAATGACTTAACCACTAAGCCATCTCCCCAGCCTGCCTCTTTTTTTTAATTTTTAATATATATTTATTGTCCATAATGAGTTACATTATTTAGTGGGCAAACCATGCGTTGTTAT
>PVHP010038496.1:0-16828 GCA_004024765.1 Zapus hudsonius | reverse complement strand
CTCTTCATGGAGAAGCCTGACCCCCATGCCCTCCCAGATTCCCATGTCTAGCTCCACAGATACCTGTGTCCTCCGGGGAGCCGTAGGAGGGGCTGCCCTGGGATAAGGTGGCCCAGCTTGAGTCCTCGTCACTGGCTGCACTGTTCCGCATGCCAAACAGGAGACTGGCACTCTTGCTGTGTTCCCGCGGGCCTTCTGTGAGGGCTTGGGGTGCAGCGGGGACATCCACATTCTCCAGGGGCTCAGGCAGCCCTTGGGGAGAAGTCAAGTCCTCCTCCTCCTCATCTTCTTCATCTTCATCATCCTCCTCAGCCTCCCCTGCTGCCTTCTCCTCTCCCTCATCTGGTCCCTGCTCTTGGGTGCTGATGATTAAGCCAGGTCCACGAAGCCCTCGGTTAGCTGCATTGTGGGCCGAAAGCTCCAGCTCAGAGTATAGATGCATCAGGCCTTTGGGGCCCAAAGGTGCTGTTTCAGCCTCCTGGCTGGCCTCCTCTGCCAGGGTCAAGGTCACATTGCGGTTCTGGTCACGGTGGGCTGTGGCAGCCCGCCGGAGCTGGTTCTGGCCCTCCTTTAGCCACTTGGCATTGGCAGGGCCTGGCTCAGGCCCACCCCCCTCCCCCATGGCGCTGCGCAGGTCCTTGGGTCCCACAGCTGTGGCCTGCAGCTTGGCGTTGAGCAGCTGGTTGTGGGCAGCATGCAGGGGCAGGGGCAGGCTGAGTGCTGGGCCTCCATGGCTGTTGGCATTAATGGCCGACTGGCTCAATGATGACGGAACAGACATGGTCTTGGTAGATCCTGAGAGACAAGGAGGGAGGAGCATGTTGAGCATCCCTGCTTCTGCCCCAGGCCCATTTGTCCTGTCCTTCGGCTCCTTGTACTCAACAGGCTGGCACACACCAATCCATGCCCCATGAGAATCACAACATCTGTCCCTGTACCATCACCTCCATCACATGCCAGGCCCACTGAGGTCTGCAGCCCACCCCATCTCCAATTTGCAGTCCTGAGCATTCTGGAATAGCACGGTGCCCGCTCTGTCCTCGCTGTTGAGAGAACAATGTCCACACAATGGCTCTCTGTCCATAACCCCCTCCTGCTCATCCAACCGGGGCTTACTGTGCCAGGGACACAGCTGGCATGGGACAGGCTCGTGGGTTATGGAAACTGGACACTGACTGCCCCTTTCCTCTTGCCACTGTTATCTGGAGTGCCATCACTGCCAGCTCCATCCCACCCCTGTCATTCCTCTCAGAAATGATTCAACTCAACCAGCCCAAGCAGACAGAGCCAGGCCAGACATAGCCCAGGAGAGCAGATCCCAGAGGAAGAACCTTTACACTCACCCCTTGGCTTCTTTGCCAGTAGAAGCTTTGTTTCAGTAACTATCCATAAAGTATCTCACCTGAGGCACTGCTCCTCCCTTCATCCCTGCCAGCCCTTATAATGCCCAGGTCACTTCAGGAACCTCTGAACTGGATCTCCCAACCTTTCAGGTCATGGCCCAAAGGTCACCTCCTCAGGGAGGTCTTCACTAAGCACCTATTTTAACATTCTGGCAGGGCTGGGGATTGGCCTTGTGCATGCTAAGCAAGTGTTTTACCACTGACTTACATGCTCAGCCTTCAGGATACTTCTCTCCTCCTTAGCATCCCCATACTCTTCTCAGGTACAAATCACCATCCAACAAGCTAATTTGATATTTACATTGTTTAATGACTGCTCCATGTTGGTGGAGGGTTTTTTCTGTTCCCTTTTCTTTCAATACAGTATCACCAGCCTCTAGCATCTTCCAGGCACAGAGGGGGAACTCAACAAGCATTTACAGAGTGAACTTATGACTCTGCCCTCCCAGTTCCCCATTTTACCATCAAGTTGGCCTGTGTCAAAACTCCCTCACTCTCCTAAACAGAATGGGCATAGAACTACCAATGGAACCAGCTATCCCTCTACTAGGCATCTACCCACAAGATGTCACACCACGGCATAGAGACATTTATGCAACTATGCTTCTAGCAGCTCAATTCATAATAGCCAAGAATTGGAATCAACCAAAATGCCTATCCATGGAGGAATGGATAACAAAACTGTGGTATATTTACACGATGGAATTCTACTCAGCTGAAAGGAAAAATGACATATCGAAATTTAGGGAAAAATGGTCTGACTTGGAGCAGATCCTCCTAAGTGATCTCTCAAAAGAACAGAGAGTCAAACACCACATATTCTCCCTCATATGCCGTTCCTAACCAGGTTAACCGTAAACTCTACATAGACCAGTCGAGAGAAGTGAAGTTTATGAAAGAGGGGTAAGGGATGGGGGAGGGGGATGACTTAAGCATGAAGCTAAACCAAAATGGGTTCAAAATCATAAAATCCTCTCTTACTTACTGTAAACTATTGAGCAAGTAATGGGCGTCATCTGGCAAGAGG
Organism: Zapus hudsonius; assembly: GCA_004024765.1. Classification (NCBI taxonomy): domain Eukaryota; kingdom Metazoa; phylum Chordata; class Mammalia; order Rodentia; family Dipodidae; genus Zapus; species Zapus hudsonius. The sequence goes on along the minus strand of PVHP010038496.1, from coordinate 14,398 downwards.
GGCTGTAAATAGAAGGGGAGAGAGTCTAAGCCTGTGAAAAATTGATCAGTCTAGCAACTCCTGGTCCTAGTCATCTGCTCCTTCCCTCACTGAGCTGTTGACCAAAGTGAACCATGAGGTTCCAAAAACAAGACAGGATTCTGTCAAAGCTCTTGAATGTCCACCCCTGGCCTGAGGTAGGATCCTGTTGCTGAAGAAACCACAGAAAGCCATCCATCAGCATCAAGAGACCCTGAGAGGTCCAGAATGGTAACCAGCTCCCAGATGGTAGTCAATATAGTGCTGGAAGGCACTGCATAAGCTACCAGGGGAAGCTGATCAACGACAGCTGGAGAAAACAAAGAACATTGACAGGAAACGCAGACTGCCGCCATGAGTAGGCTGAACACACTTCCTACTGGGAGAGAACAGCGAACCAAGAAAGGAGCGCTTGTGCAATGGAGTAGCCAAAATCTGGGGGAGGCAATCAACTGCTTTTAATTTGGCCAAATAATCCACTCAGTGACTGGGAACCCTTAACTGGAACTGGGGACTCAGGGTGAAATACACTGGGAACCAAACTCTTGGGCCCCCAAAGAGAGATGCACTATACCAGTGATTTACAAAGAGGCTACTCACAATTGAATCTAGCTAATTCAGAAATGTGTATCTCAGTTAACCTATACTGATCTCACTCTCTGATGGAGATTCTCTTTGTATCTTTCAGAATGCAGCGAGAGAGCTGTGGCTCTTCCAACCCTACCAATGAACCGCAGGCCGATAGCTGAAATCCTGGCAGGAGATGAGCCACACCAGACCTACCATGGAGGATCCATACGAATCCCGCAGAGAATGGTGGGACGGACAGAAGACCCATAACCACAGCCAATCAGTCAATACAGGATAAGCCAGACAGACACCAATGATTTTCAACATAAACTTAAAGCAGAAGTACAGAGGCCCCCTAAGACCTCAACAATAAAGAAGCCTTAATACTCACCCACCATGACTCAGGGTACTGAGCGGAAGAGGGGGCAGAAAGATTGTAAGAGCCATGGTGGGGGAGAACTACCAGAGACATCACCCCCCCCTCAGTAACATCTCACTAAGGCGGGTGGAACCGGGCTGGCTCCTAGATATCCATAATCCCCTACCCCATAGACTGATTCAGACTGCCCACAGAGGAGGATATTCAGATGATTGGGGTTAGGGAAGAGGGGCATTGGGGAAATGGGGATACAACTCATTATTTGTTCACTGAATTCATCTCATTATGGATATTAAAAAAAATCCTTCTTTGAAAACATCTAAAAAAATGACCAATATGTGAAAAAAAAAAAACAAAACCTCCCTCACTGGGACTGGGGAGATAGCTCAGTTAAAGGTACTTGCTTGCAAAGCCTGATGGCCTGGGTTTGATTCCCCAGTTCCCACGTAAAGCTAGAAACACAAAGTGGAGCATGCATCTAGAGTTTGTTTTCAGTGGCAAGAGACCTTGGTGTGCCTGTATTCATTCATATTCTCTCTCCCTCCCTCCTTCCTTCCCTTTTTCCCTCTCTTGCTCCCTCTTTCCCTCTTTGTTCATAAATAAATAAAATATTTTTTTAAAAAAACAACTGACTTGCTCTGTGGTTCTGCTGGTACCTCAATGGTTTCATGGTACCCCAACCAAACTCCACCTACTCTTCAAAGGTGGGAAGGCCTTTCGGTCTGCAATGACAGCCACCTGTCCAATCCCCTTGCTTTCCTCACAAGCGTCCATCAAGGTCTGAGTGGGATCTTTCCTCCCAGTCCTAGGGCCCAGAGCCTCTCCTCAAGGCCCTATCCTATCCTCCACGCTCTCCCTAACCTGCTCTGCTACTCTCCTGCTGTGACCCCTACTCTCCTCAGGACCTTCACCAGTTCCCCAGCTTGTGGTTATTCCTCCTTGACCACCCACTATCCAATTCTCCTTCATCCTGAGCACTAAGCACATTCCCATCCTCAGCCAGCCCTAACTATTACTCTCCCTCCCCATAGCCTCGCTCAAGCTTCCCTGTCTATCACACAATCCACTCTCACGGACATTCCAACAACACTGCAGTTCTTATTTTCTGACTCCCTCTGTGCAGATCTTTCTCTTAGTGTCTAAGTTTCCTTATCCCCCCCCCCATTTCCCTACTAAGTCATAGTCCCTGGCTCCCTGATGCCCTGGTTCCCATTGCTGCCCACATTGAGCACAGTCTGCATGAGCAAGACTCACCCATCTCTCCAGGTGCGCTGCATGGTCCAGAGACAGGAGCCATTTCTAGCTCCTCAGAACCCACCATAATGCTACACATACATATAAACACCTTAAAGGAAGAAAAGAGTCAATGGATTCTGGCTCAAGATGAGAAATAAGAAGGATGGCCACACACCTGAAGAAGCTGGCATCAGACCCCAGGGATAAGAGCCAAGTCCTGCTGATGAGATGGCAGGGTCTGTGCTTGCCAGGCATGGAGAAGCAGGAATCAGTCTAGGGGATGGGTAAGTGAGAAAAGCTTTCTGTCCATGTGTCTGCCTCACGAGTAGCTGAATGTGCTCAGTGCCACCTGGCTATGAGGAAACTCATGGCCATTGGGATAAATGAAGAAAAAAATATATAGGCAGCTGTCTCTACCCAGAACCACAGCAATCTTCCAAAAATGGAAGACGGATTGGGTCACTCCCTCGCTCACAAAATCAAAGGGCTCACCACTGCCATTGGCATTACATCTGAGCTCAGTAGCAGGATATCTGAGAGGCCCCTGGAGCCAACCCCTATGACCTCTCAGATTGCCTCCAACTTCCTGCCTCCTTCACACCTTATAGTCCAGCCACATGAACTCTAGTGGATTCTGAAGCATGTCATACATGTCACACAAAGCCCTGGGTCTTTGTTTACAGGGCTCCCTTAGCCTGGAATTTGCCTCCCCTTGGGGAAAACCTCTCCTTATATTTCAAAACTTGGCTCAGCAGTCAGGGCTCCTAAGCAGTCTTTCCTGTTCTCTCTCTACCTTCAAAGGACTATCTCCTCTTTATGTCCCACCCACAATGCCCAGTGCCACATACTATCAGACTACCTGAAACCTCATCTTATTCAAGTTCTCAATTCCATTTACAAAGGAAACTGCTGTGTGTCCGCTAGAGTGGCAGTCTTTTGAGAAGAAAGGACAGATGAAGGGGACAGAAACTGAGGTGGGAGGAACTATGAACCAGGAAGATAGGAACTGGCTGAGGAACAGATATCAAGAAGGCTCATGGGCTGGAGAGACGGCTCAGCGGTTAAGGCACTTGCCTCCAGTGCCTAAGGACCCCGGTTCAATTCCCCAGGACCCACATAAGCCAGACCCACAAGGTGGTGGCCCTGGTGCTCTCTCTCTTTCTCTCTCTCTCTCTGTATCTCTCTGCTTGAAAAATGAATAAATAAAATATTTTTTTTTAAAAAAAGAAGGCTCATATGGAGGGCTGGCAGAAGGGCCTGGCTTTAATTCCCCAGTATCCATGTAAAGCCAGATGCACAAGGTGGCGTATGCAGTAGCTCAAGGCCCTGGCATGCCCATTCATTCATTCATTCGTTCATATTCTCTCTCTCTTTCTCTCTCTCTCCTCACTCTCCAATAAATAATAAATAAATAAAATGTATTTTAAAAAAGAAAAGCAACTTAGTTAAAATTAGTGTTACTGTTAAAAAAATAAAGTTCCTATGGCCCCATGGGGGTGGGGGTGCTGGAGAATGAGGAAAGGGCTCCTAAGAGCAAAGCAAGATGGGACAAGGGTCTCAGATAGGTGGTGGTGATGATAGGGAAAAAGGAAGGGCCAATGCACTTAAAGCAACAGTAGTATCTCCCTAAGTGTCTGAAGGTAGAAGACCCCACAACTCTAGACAGCTAATAGGACCTTAGGGATGATGAGCCCTTTTCTGCAGCAGAGATGGACCAACTCCTCTAACACTGAGAAGTGTGTTCTGAGGAGGCCATGTGTTCTGGGACTCTAGGGCAGTGAAAAGCCAAGTTGATGTCAGGCAGCCTTCCCACCTTGTCACCAGGGCAGAAAGTAGTTGGGATGGGAAAGTTCCACTGTAAGTGCTAAAGCCTGGGCATCTAGCTCTGAGGTGATGTGGTTCCCATCTTCATGCTTCTGAAGGTCAAAAAGATGACTAACTGCCCAATAAAGAACACAATTCAACCTCTCCTATCATTGAGATTATCCATACCTGAAATACCTCAAGGGAAGAAAAGAGCCAATGGATTCTGGCTCAAGATGAGAAGCTGGCAGGCCCTTGGGACAGGGACTAAGAAGGATGGCCACACACCTGAAGAAGCTGCCATCAGACCACAGGGATAAGAGCAGAGATGGCAGGGCCTGTGCTAGCCAGGCATGAAGGAGCAGAAATCATAAGACCATAGTTCTTCCCCTGGAAGAACTCAGCCCAGGGGAAGGACCACAGAACAGCTCCTCGTGTATCATGCTGTTAATCTCTAGAGCAGCGCCTGGCACCTAGAAGCACTTCCACTTTGCTGAACAAGTGACTGAGTTCTGTAATGAGGAAACAGCGAGATGCCATCAGAGCCTGGGCATGACTCTACCCCAGTTGTCGAGGAAAGACGCCAGAACCTTGATCAGAACTCTCTCAGACTTCCCCATCCTCTCAAAGACAACCTCCTCTCCAAATTCAGACAGGGAAAAGAAGTCATTATTTTGGGAACAACCTCAAACATACAGACTTACCGAGTTCTCTTCACTGCTGGATCCTTCCTGCCATGCCTTCCCAGGATTTCACACCATTTGTCTAATTCTCTTCCATATGATCAACCTCTCCTGTTCAGTGGCATCCACAACCTCCAAACTTGAAAATAAAATATTTCTAGGTGGACATGATGGTGCGCACACCTTTAGTCCCAGCACTTGGGAGGCTGAGGTAAGAGAACCATTGTGAGTTCAAGGTCAGCCTGGGGCTACTGTAAAGGCCTGCCTAAAAAAAAAAACCCTACATACACGTATGTATGTATATATGTATGTGTGTACGTGTATGTGTGCTAACTGTCCTCCAGAGCTACTGATTGTTCTACCCCTTTTCTCCAACACAGGCAAACTTCTTCAAAGTTCCCTGCTCACCTGTTACCATCTCATCTCCTACTCCTCATCAGCCTCCATTCCCAGCACAATTTGGTAAAAGTTCCTACCATAATCATTTAATGTCATTTATTTTGGTGGATACTTGGTTGTACTTTCTGCAGTGTGTGACCCCATGAACTGCTCATTCAATATTCATCCATAGCTTCCATGCATGTGTATGTGCATCGATGTATGCATGTTAATATGTACATATGCAAGTGTGTGTACAAGTGCTCCTGTGTGTGAAATTTTGTAGTACTGAGAATCAAACCTTATGCATGGTAGGCAAGTAGTCTACCACTGAGCTATATCCCCAACGACCTCTTTTGAAAAGGGTCTCTCTCTGAACCCAGAGCTCACTGATTCAAGCAGACTACTTAGCAGTAAGTCTTTGGGATCCTTCTATTTATACCTCCCAGCCCTAGAATTACAGGCACATATCGCTCAGTTTTTACATGGGAACTGGGTACTGGAACTCAGGTCCTAAGGCTTGTGTGGCTAGCATTTTACCCACTGAACCGTCTCTCCAGCTGTGCATTCCTTCTCTCTACATGTCTGGCTACTGTTTGTTGATGGGTTAGTCTTCCTGGCTGTCTAACCTCATCTTCCTCTCAACCATTACAGACTGAGTTTCTCACAACTTGTTCTTAAACACTTTTCTCTTTCTTGTCGTAGATTCAGGAACAGCATTTATTCATGCCCACAGTTTCAATTTCCATCTATACACTGATGACTTCCAATTTTGTACCTCCACTTCAGATTCCTCATGTGAGTTCCAGATGTGCATATTTAATTTTCTACCCAACAACTCCAGTTGGATGTGCCAAAGGTCTCTCAAACCAAACTCCCACTACTCGTACCAGCTAACTAGTTCTCTTTCAGGACTCGGGATCATGAAACGAAATGACTACCCGCCCTGTTGTGTAGATATGCTGTATCATCCTGGACTCATCCTTACCCCTCACTTCCTGTATTCAATCCATCCCTAGGTAGTGATTATTTTCTCTCTGAGAAAAAAAAATTCTAGACTTCATCTACTTTGCACTTCCACTACCATCTATAATCTATACCAAGGTCAACGACATTATGACCAAAAATTCTTAGCCTGGCCCTGCTGTCTTCCACTGTGGCCCCAGCTCTGGCTACTCACCTCTCCAGTCTACATGGCTTTCCTTTGATTCCTGGAAGGTACGATGCTCCTTCTTCTTCTTCTACATGATTTCCCTTCTGCCGAGGACCTTCCACCCCCTGCTCTCTCAGCCCAATTATCCCAAATCTTACTATTATGTTCTCAGAGAAGCCTTCCTTGACCTTCCCTCTCCATACCCTGGGCCAACTTCAGCCTCTCGTCTTCAGTACTCTCAAGACACCATACATTTTATCTTAATTGTATTTGTTCCATTTACATTTTTTCTGAGGTAGGGTCTCCCTCTAGCCCAGCTGACTTGAAATCCACTATGTATTCTCAGGCTGACCTCGAACTCAAGGCAACCCTCCTACCTTGGCCTCCCGAATGCTAGGATTAAAGGCATTCACCACCACACAGTGACAGAGAGAATTGGCATGGCAAGTTCTCCAGCCCATGCAAAAAGACTCCAGATGTATGTGCCACTTGTACACTTGGCTTTGCACTGGTACTGGGGAATTGAACTCGGTCATTAGGTGTTGCAGGCAAGTGCCATAACTGCTGAGCCATCTCTTCAGCCTTACATTTACTTGTAATTTTATTCTTATTGATTTCCCACAGACTGTCATCTCCGTGGGGACAAGAACCCCAGTCTGTTTTGCTCACGAATTATATCTTGAGTACCTAATGCAGTTCCTTGTAAATATTAGATTTTCAAATACAATTTGTCAAATGAATAAATGGCCAGATGTATTTTCAAAAGATCACTTGAGATGCTGTGCTGAGAATCGCTAAGAGGAAGTTGGCAATGGGGCACATAAGAGAGCAGTCGAGGAAAAAAAAAAAAAAACCAAGATGGTGGTGGAGAATAAGTTTGATAGGGATGGAAATGGAGGAAAATGAAGGGATCATCTGAGAAATATTGAGGTCACTGGCATAACAAAATTTAGTGAAATTAGATGTAGAGAGATGAAGGAGAGAGGGTAATAGAAACTGTTGCCCATGATCCTAGCCTGACTTACAACTGAAGTGGAAAGAAGCCATTTCTGAGAATCGAAGGAACAACAGATTTAGAAGCATGGTACCAAGGGGACCAGGGATTATTCATCCAGGGCTCTGAAGGTTTGGAATTCCTTGTAAAGAGTTTCAAAAGGATGTCAAAGGACAGTTGGGTCTGGGTCAGACAAATTTGAGATTCATCAGTTTATATTTAAAATTGGAAGCCTTGGGAATGAGTAGAATGCTGAAGGAGAAAGGGCAGAATGAGAGCAGCCGCTCAGGACAGAACCATGAGCCGCATATACAGAGAAGAGAGCAAAGGCGAATGAGAAGCAGCAGACAATGAATGCCTAGAGAGAAACAAGAAAACGCTTCAAGGGGCTGACTGACACACGTCAGCTGACTACTACGACAAGGTAATGGGATCACTGGAGTTACACGGAGGTCTCGGGTGACCTTGGTGGACGCCTCGGTGGATGCCAGGGACAGAGTGGGCTGGTTTCAAGAATGAATGGGAAGTTAGGAAGTATAGGAAGGTTTTGCCTTTAAAGGATGGGGAGAGCTGGGCCCATAGCTGCAGGGGCTCAGAACGCAAGAGATGCACAGGCCTTAAAACAGGTTGGGAATGACCTCTGAACTAGAGATGGAAACCCTTGCTAATGAGTGCTCGGGCCGGTGCTAGGCCTCCAGGCTAAGCTGGGGACCCCGCCGGCCCCAGGGCACACCCCTCGGTCGGTCGGGCTTGACAGATCCCAGGCCCGGGAATCCAGCAGGAATCCGCAGGGCCTCCTCCCACCCCACTCGGGTCCCCATCGCAGCCCTGGCGCTCCCCTCCCCCATCGTGTCCCCCGAGTCATCCCGGAGGAGCCGGAGGTAAAGATCGGGGGTCCGGGGAGAGGGCGGTGTGGGGACCAAGGTGGGGACCGAGGTGGGCAGGCGGGGGACGTGGGGGTGGGCGCCCGGCCCCCCGCGGGTGAGGGGACGGCCTGGCCGGCGGGCCGCAGGGCTTCGGGATCCTGCTCCCGGGGCCGAGCCCGGCGCGGGGACAGCTCCTACCTGCGCGGAGAGACCCCAGGCCCAGGTGGCGAAGGTGGCTCAGGCTGCGGGGCTCGGACTCCGCCGCCGCTTCTCCATCACAACATCCCCCGCCCAGGAGCGCGCGGGCCGCGGGGCCGCGCCCGGAGCGGAGGGCGCGCGCGCGCGCGGAGGGGGAGGGGCGCCATCTTGGCACGGGCGCGCGCGCGCCCTCCGCAGCTCTCCCCACCCCCACCCCGCGCCGCGCTCTGCGGGTCCCTCAGTCCTCCGGGAACGCGACCCTCACCCCCACCCCCGCTGCACCGGGGTCCCGGAACCCCCTCCCCAGGCCCGGCCCGGAGCCGCCCTCAGCCTGCGCGTCCGCACGGACACCGGCTGCCCTGGCTCCGCTCGGGCGCTGACACCTCCCCGACGTCCCGGTTATATGACAGATATAACAGCTCGAGTTTGTTCCTTGACCGCTCACACCGTGCCAGGAGCCGAGCATGGACATGCTTGCGTGCATCCTCAAGACCAGCCCCGGGCTGATCGGTTTGCAGACGCAGATGGTGGCCTTCTGAAAGGTCCCAGTAAGTGGGGCGATCAGGCCGGAATTGAGACTAACCCAGCCTCGGAACAAACCTCGGTGTCGCCGGGAAAGCAGTGCTCCCAGGTCGAAATTCACCAGGGGGAAGGAAGAAGGAATGTGAATGAAAATGGTAAGACCCAGCTGAGCTGGTGGTGGGGCGCAGTGCTCCCTGCAGGCCCTCGCTGAGTAGTGAGAGATTCTAATGGTTAGATTGCTGACCCAGAGGGCAGAGTTAGGAACCAACCCCCTGCTGGTTCACTCGCCACTGAACGTACAGAACAGCTGGCTGGAGATGCACCTGCACCTGAAGACGTCCAAATCCAAACTTATTTCATCTCCTTTATTAGTCTTCTGAGAACGTCCCCAGCCAGGATGGAAAGAACCCTCCCCAACACACACACACACACACACACACACACACACACACACACACACACACACCTCAGTCTGGGTGCAGTCCCACCTCATCAATCCCTGGCTTAAAAGGTTGTCTTGAATATACTTTCTTTTTAAATTATTTATTTATTTGCAAACAGAGAGATATAGACAAGAGAGACTAACACACAGCGAGAATGGGTGTGCCAGGGCCTGTAGCCATTGCAAACGAACTCCAGATGCATGCACCACTTTGTGCATCTGGCTTTATGTGGGAACTGGGGAATTGAATTCTAGTCATTGGGCTTTGTAGGCAAGTGCCTTAACAGCTGAGACATCTCTCCAACCCTGAATACGCTTTCACTTAAAGTAAATATGTTTTAACTTTTTATTATAGAAATATTCAAATATATGCAGAAATACACAGAGAAGCATAATGAAGAATCATATATCTGTCACTCATTTTTTTTAATTTTTATTATTTTTATGTATTTGCAAGGAGGGGGGAGAATGGGCACTACAGGATCTCTTGCCACTGCATATGAGCTCCAGATGCTGTACCACTTTGTGTGTCTGGTGTCTCATGAGTACCGGGGAACTGAAACCAGGGTCAGCAGGCTTTGCAAACAATGGCAGTTAACCACTGAGCCATCTCCCCAGCCCCTGTCACCATTTTTAACTTATGACTAAGAGTCTTTGGTAATCTGACAAACTCATATGACTTACAAACCATGTATAAGCCTTGACCTAAGGATCCAGAAATGAACCAGATTTAACTATAACCCACTGGAGGCAATGACATCCGACATGAGTACTTGAAAAATGAGCAATGGTTACCCAGGATAAGAAAGGTGTCCTCATGCATCAGGATTCAAACCTTGGTTCGAAGAACACCTAAAAAAAATCAAGAAACACCTACTTTCATACAGCTTGAAAAATTTTTAAATATTTTATTTGAGAGAGAGAGAAGAGAGAGAGGAGAGAGAGAGAGAGAGAGAGAGAGAGAGGAAGAGAGAGAGAGGTAGACACAGAGAATAGGTGTGTCAGGGCCTCCAGCCACTGAACTCCAGGCACATGTGCCACCTTGTGCATCTGGCTTTATGTGGGTCCTGGGGAATCGAACTCTGGTCCTTCTGCATTGCAGGCAAATGCATTAACCTTTAAGCCATCTCTCCAGCCCACAGCTTGAAATTTAACATGAAAGAAATATGAGTAAGTAATTAGAAATGTGGTATTTTAAAGATGGACAGGGCTCAGTGTGCATAGGGTTAATTTGTCCTGGCAAGGCTTCCACGAGAAGTGAAATTTAAGTGAGGGAAAGGGATGGAGGAAGTAGAAGTCATGCAGAAGAAAATTAGTCCTAGAAGCAGGAAGGGTATGAGCATCATTAGGTTTCCTTGGTTTTTTATTTTGTTGTTGTTGTTTGCAGTTTTGTTTAGGGAGTCTTTTGTGATTTTGTCTTTTCTTTTCCTTCCAGTGCTAAGGATCAAACCCAGGGCCTTGTGCTTGCTAGGCAAGCACTCATTCACTGAGCTAAATCCCCAACCCATGAGCATCTTAAGATTTGAAGGTCTCCAACAAAACTAATCCCCTTTGTGAAGTATTAAGGTATGGGACCAGGTGGGCCATTAAAAGATTATAAGGAAGCCAGACAAAGAAGCACACCCTGTAATCCTAGCACATGGGAAGTTGAGCTGAGAGGATCATAAATTCAAGGCCATCCTGAGCTACATATGACATGAGATCTTGTCCCAGTCTCCCTCCCCTCCCCTACTCTCTCCCCCCTCCCTCCTGGCTTGCAAGCTTGTGTGAACACACACCACAGATGATAAGGTCACAAATGCTCTCCTCTCATTATTAATAAATAAATAGGTTATCTGGGGAGTGGCTCTGGTATAAAAGTAGTTCATCACTGTCTCTTTTATGCCACCTTCCTGCCCTATGATGGGCCCTCTTGAACCCCTGAAGAGCCCTAAGATCAAGCCACTCCACACCAGATGCTCACCCTTGACCATGGACCTTCCAGCCTCCAGAACTATTAGCTGAATAAATATTTTTCTTTATAAATCACTGTGGGATTTTGAAATGTATGGCCACATAGACTCAGGTATTTTAATAAAATGGAGCAGATCCATGCTAGAGAGGATGTGTCCATGGGGTTATATCTTGGGAGTCCAGCCCTACTAGGCGTGCTCAGAGCAGTTTGAGTTCTGGCTAGTCTTGCTTGCTGGTGATGCTGGTGTTGGTTTTTCTCTCTCTGCTAGGCTGATGCATGATGGAGTGAGCCAGCTTCTTCTGCCATTGATAGAACTTCCCCTGGGTGCTGTAAGCCTGAAGTAAACCCCTTTCCTCCATAAGCTGTGTCTTGTTGGGTGCTTGTCCCAGCAGTTAGGAGTTGACTGCAACAATTACCCAGTCTGTGGTATTCAGCTCTATCTATAGGAAATGGACTGAGGCAGATATAAGAGTAAAGAGGAATGGCATCAGGACATGGAGAAGTAGGAAGGGGCTAACTCAGGGAGGGCCTGATATGAGAAGCTGAGAGTTCTGAACATTAAAGACAGTGTAAAGTCATCAGGGCTTGAAGTAAAAGAATGGCACATTTCCTCCTGTGATTTAGAAGATCTGGCTGATGAGGGACAACAGGTCAGTGTTGGAAGCATGAAGACCAGTTAGTAAGCAATTAAGGTTGACTAGGTGGGAGATTGCTTGGACCATAGTGGTAGAATTAGCGATGGAGAAATTTGTATAGGTTTAATGAATATTTGGACAGTAGAATTCACAGAAATTAGTGATCAACAAATTGGTTGACAATGGGATCATGAAAGAAAAGATGACTTCTAGGTTTTTGCTTGTGCAAATGAAAAAAAAAAAAAAAAACAGAAATGTCAGCTATTCAAAATGGCCTACCAAAATATTTGTCCTCCAAATCTCCCTGATCAGGAAGCTGAAGGATTCAAGTAAAAACTTTCAGGTAGCCAGAGGGACAGAGATGTATTATGAGAATGGAGAGAGGTCTAATTAGCTGGAATACTAAAAAGAAGATGTATAGTTCATATGGGCAGCTTCTCCCTAATGTGTTCAACCATATGTGTCTTCCTGAATTCTCACCTAATCCTAAATCTGTAAAGCCTCCTGGCCAACGGGGGATCTACCTACCTCCGTCCTTCACTCATCCTTTCTCGACTGTTGTCTCTACCCTTTTCTGTTTTTCTCTGTGACATGAGAGCAACCCATACCCTGTGAACCACGTGGATGCTGTGTGAGGTTCTGACCAATGTGGCTGCAGTCTTTTACAGTTTTACATCAAAACTGTCAGGATTACAAGCAAATCCATCAGGAGTCACTTACCAAAAGTCATAGCTGCCGGGTGTGGTGCCGCATACCTCTAATCCCATCACTCAGGAGGCAGAGGTAGGAGGATTGCTGTGAGTTTGAGGCCAGCCTGGGACTACAGAGTGAGTTCCAGGTCAGCCTGGGCTAGAGCAAGACCCTACCTCAAAAAAAATGTTGTTCCCTTCCCTCCTCTCCTCTCCTGTCCTCCCATCCCCTCCTTTCCTTCCCCCACACCCTCTTTCCACAGGGTTTTATACAACTCAGAATAGCCCTGAACTTCTGATCCTCCTGCCTCCACCTCCCAAGTGACAGCATTATAGGCATGTCACCACGTCCAACAAATAATGGTTTTATGTTATTTAATATTTAATTTGGTGGCCCAGCTGATTAGCATTCCCTGGCAATTGTCACCAAGAATCACCTATGTGGAAGAAGAGAGTTCTCATCTCATTAACACTTCTAGAGCAAAGCTAACCTTATGCTCCACTACATATAAGTTTTGTAATTTTTCTTTTGATGGTGTTTTTTTGCTGTGTGTGGGGGGGTTATGTGTGGGTGGGTGGGTGGGTAGTGGATGGACATGTTCACAGATGCACAGCCAGAGAAAGCTGTCATGGTTCTGATCTATTGCTCTTTTGCCTTATTACCTTGCAGCAGAGTCTCTCATTGAACCTGGAGCTCACTCTTTTTCAGTTAGCATGCCCCGGAGATCCTTCTGTCTCCAACTCCATCAGGACTGAGATTATAGGCATTCATAGTGTGCCATCTTTTTTAAAAAATTTTTTTACATGGATGCTGGAGATTGAACTCAAGTCTTCATGCTTATACAGTAAACATCCATCTCCCCCAGCCCCTAATATATTTTTTTCTTGCAGTTAATCTAATAAACTCCCTTACTTCCAAGTGGTAGTTTTCATTTGGAAAATCAACAAAGAGTAAAATTTTCCCATGTACAACATGAGGTGAAATTCAAAAATCAAATTCAAGGCCTGGCAAGAAGTTTCTCAACGCCCCTCATTATTCTAGTTCTAACAACCAGACAGCACAGAAGGTAAAAAGAAAAAGGGCTGAGATCTGAACTTTGGAAATGCCAAGCATTTAGGGAGCTAGCAAAGGAAAGGAAGGTCAAGAAGGAAACTGAGAAGAAACTGAAGAGTAAGAAAAGAAGCAGGAGCAAGGAATGCCATGGAAGAAATCCAAGGGAAGAAAGGATCTCAAGGAGAAATAAATGGTCAACAGCATCTAATGCAGCAAAGATTTCCAATAAGGTCAAAGCAAAAAGTATTCTTTGAAATCAGCAGCATGAAGGTCATGAATCCCCATGATGATCCATGTCAGCAGAAAATAGAGGCAGGAATCTCATTGCAGTGAACTGAGCAAATAGAGGGTGAGAAAGTACAAGGAATAAACACAGAGACTCCTTCAGAGAGATCTGGAAGAAAGAATAGGCATAAACTGGAAAATGATATGAGGTTAAAGATTCTGTTTTGTGGTGTGGAAATGCCTCAAGAAACTAAAAAAGGGGCACTTCAATGACAGGAACACAAGGACACCAAGTTTGATGCTAGCTTGGCTACATAGCCAGATTCTGTCTCAAAAAAGAAAATTAAGGACTGAGAAGATGGCTTAGCAGCTAAAGTTGCTTGCTTGGGTTTGATTCCCCCAGCACCCATGTAAAGCTGTACACAAAGTGAAGCATGTGTCTGTGATCCCAGTGTGACTATGACCATGGGAAATAGAACCAGAACCCAAAGCTCATAGGCCAGCCAGACTACTGTTCATTTTCAGCAATAAGAGACTATCTTCAAGAAGGTGGGAAATGAGCACAGATATCCCAAGATTGTCCTGTGTTCTCACACACA
>PVHP010038495.1:0-16836 GCA_004024765.1 Zapus hudsonius | reverse complement strand
TTCCTTCCTTCCTTCCTTCCTTCCTTCCTTCTTCCTTCTTTCTTCTTTCTTTCTTCACATGGATCTGAGGATCTCAGTTGAAGTCTTCATGCTTTTGGCAGGTACTTAACCCACTGAGCCATTTCCCCAGCCACAGGAGCAAATATGTCCATCCTCACCTTGTATCTGGAGCACTTTCTCTAACATGGCTGCACTGGTTTGATGCTTGCTTAGGAATAAGCAGTGGGAGGTTTCTTTTCAGCTGTTGGTGATGTTTGTTGGGGGAAAATCTGGGCTGGGAAAGGAGGAAAGGCTGAGGGGGTTTGGAAGGGACTGAAACTGAGGTTCAACAAGAGACTGAGTAGTAGTTTAGTTGCTGAGGGAGCAGCTGTGATGGATCCTAGGTTCAGGCCAGAGTTCATGAAGACTTCCCTGGCTTCTGTTGACTCAGGCCAGCTCATATGCCTCTTATCCAACACAGGCCTTCCAGCAAGCTTTCTAGGAAGGCCTCCTTTAACTGGAGGGTAGGGCATGGAACTGTTGGCCCCTGGTGCCTGCTGTGCTGTCTAAATGTTTAACCATCTAACAGTTGATTTGATGACTTTATCCAGCTTTAAAACCCAGTCCTGTCCCCCTTCCTACCAGTTTTTTCCCCAAATGGGTGCTATCCTAGACCTACTTAACCCTTGCCACCCATGCCTGACTTGAGCTATCTAAATTTCTGCTTCTGCTTATAAGATTTCGTTAAGCAGTTTTGATGTCATCATGTTTTCCATTTCTCATTTTTTCATTGAGATCTTAGGGGGAAAAAGAGACTTTTTTCTGTTTTGGTTTTTCTGTTTTGTTCGTTCTCTCTCTCTCTCTCTCTCTCTCTCTCTCTCTCTCTCTCTCTCTCTCTCTCTCTCTCTCTCTCTCTTTTAGGTAGGGTCTCACTCTAGCCCAGGCTGACCTGGAATTCACTATGTAGTCTCAGGTTAGCTTCAAACTCACAGCCCTCTTCCTACCTCTGCCTCCCAAGTGCTGGAATTAAAGTTGTGCACCACTAAGCCTGGCTGTTTTTTCTTTTTCTTTTGAAAAAAATTTATTTATTTATTTATTTATTTATTTATTTATTTATTTTGTGTGTGTGTGTGTGTGTGTGTGTGTGTGTGTGCTCTCACACTCACCAGGGCTTCTTGCTGCTGTAAATGAATGCCAGCCCAGCTTTAGGTGGGTGCTTGGAGAATTGAGCCCAGGCTTGCAGGCTTTGCAAGCAAGGACCTTTAACTAATGAGCCATCTCCTCAGGCCCATGATTTTTTCTTTCCCCTTTTACCTTTGCTACTAATCCTCGCCCCCCACAGGGCTCTACTTGGTCAGCTCTCCTCCCCTCTCCACAACTCACTACATGTGCTGCACTCTTCTCACTGGAGGAGCTTGAGGAAGCATTACCAACCCTCAGGGGAGCATAACTCAATTCTAGAACACTCTTTTTCTCTTTGTACAAGGGGCTTTTGAGCATATCTTGGGTTTAAAATTTCACCAAGAAATGCTTTATAAAATTGGGCTTGCCTATTGAGTAGCTCAGCACACAACACTTGATAAACATCAGGGTGAAAGTGCAGGAAGTGACTAATCAAGAAAGCTCGAATGGAAAAGCCTAGCAGATGGTTGCTAAAAGAATTTAAGAAAACTGTGGGATGGACACTGACAATGTCTGGGAAGGAATGTTCTCGGGGTGCCTAGGCTTTAGGTCACAGTTTGTTGTACTAGTCGACTACTCTGCAGAAGACTGATCTATTGAAAATTTATTAAGGGGAGGTGGAAGCATGATGATCAGGAGTTCAAGGCCATCCTGAGTTACATAACGGGTTTAAGGCCAGCCTGGTCTGCACAAGACCCTATCTCAAAAAAACAAAAACAGCACTCAGAGGTAGGAGGATGGAGGCCATGAGTTCAAGGCCACCCTGAGACTACATAGAGAATTCCAGGTCAGCCTTGGCTACAGCGAGACCCTATCTCAAAAAAACCAACAAAACAAAACAAAACAAAACAAAAAACCCAGTAAGGCTCAGTGTTTAAAGGCTTGCAAAGCCTGCCAACCCAGGTTCAATTCCTCAGTTACCCACATATAGTCAGACAGGCATTCTAATTACAACAGTGGCAAGAGACCCTGGCACACTGTACATGTGCAAATAAATAATTTTCGATGTGGGCTAGGGAGATAGCTCAGTTGGTAAAGTGTTTGCCTTGCAAGCAGGAGAAGGACCTGAGTTTGGTCCCCAGAACCTATGTAAAGAGAGCCAGTAATGGCGGTGGTGTGTGCTTGTAATCCCGGTACTGGAGAGGCAGAATCAAGCCAACCAGGCTAGCCTACTTGGTGAGCTCCAGGCCAATAAGAAATCTCGTCTGAAAAAAAGGACAACACCCGAATAACAGCACCCCAGGTTGTCATCTGGTCTCCACACATAAGCACATGCACATACATACACATGTACCAACACCCACACAAACACACATGCACACACATAACGAACCAAAAACAAAACAAACTAACAAGAGACTATGGTTGCAGCTCAGTTGATAGAGTGCCCTGGGTTTGAATCCCAGAAGGCACCCCATAAAAACAGGTGTGACAGGACACACTTGTAATGCCAGGATTCGGGAGTTGAAAGCAGAAGGTTCAGAAGTTCAAGGTCAGCCTTGGCTACATGAGAGAGTTCTAGGCCAGCCTCTGCTACATGATACCTGTCTCAAAATATTTTATTAATTCAATAAATATCTTAGATACCACATATGCCATTTATTATTCTAAGGACCTTATGAGGTAGGTATTATTATATCCATATCACAGATGGGAAAATGAAGGCTCAGAGAGGCTAAATAAGTTATTCCAGGTCACACAGCCTAATAAATTGTAGATTCAGGAGTCAAATTTTGGCAGCCTGGCAACAGAGTCCACACCTCAGCCACATTGTTATATTCTCTTCAGGATTTGATATACAAAATGTTAAGATAAGTTAGGCCACTTGTCAACAAAAAAGGTGGGGCTTATTTATAACAAAAGAGATGGGGAGATGGCTTAGCAGTTAAAGTCACTTTCTTGCAAAGTCAGATGCACAAAATGGTGCATGCATCTGGAGTTCATTTGCAGTGGCAAGAGGCCCTGGTGTGCCTATACTTGTCTCTTCCCCCCTCCCTCCTCGCAAATAAATAAAAATTTTAAAAAAGAGTTAACCTCTATTTCTAGAAATGTGGAGCCGTCATGAACCCTAATAAGAATAACATAATTGTTATCTAATTTCATTCAGCACCTCCTCTAAGTGCTGTGGCCTGGCATGGTGGCACACACCTTTAATTCTAGCACTCGAGAGGGTAAGGTGGGAAGATTGCCATGGATTTCGGCCAGCCTTGGTTCTAGTGATACCCTGCCTCAAAACCAACCAACCAACCAACCAACCGTGCTATGTGCTCCTCATGCTTTCTTATTTAACCATCATTTTGTTTGAGACAGGATCTTGTTATAATAACCTAGGCTGGGCTTGAATTTAGTTTCCTCCTGACACAAGCCTTCCAAGTGCTGGAATTATAGTCATGTGCCACCATGCCCAGCCTAATAGCTTTAGTAGTCAGGTTCTGCTGTGACTCCCACTGCACAGAGGAGTCTTGGGGAGGTTAAGGAACTTACCTGTGCTCAACAGAGCCCTGGAGATCTCTTAGTTATTAGTTCCTAGTAGTTCCCCCAAGTTGAGGAATTGGAGGAAGTTCCTACTGCTCCTACCACAATCCTCAGCCTCCCTTCTTCTGCCCAGGGCTCCAGGTGGAATTCATCAACCCCATCTTCGAGTTCTCCAGAGCCATGAATGAGCTGCACCTCAATGATGCCGAGTTTGCTTTGCTCATTGCCATCAGCATCTTCTCTGCAGGTGCGGAGGAAGGGCAAGAGGAAAACTGAGTATGGGACTTGCACCCAAGAGGACATGGCAGGACTCATAGGTGTGAGGTCCTTGCTATGCTACTTGGGAATGGGAGAGGTTGGGTGGGACGTGGCCCTATTTGGGGGTTGTGATTTGGTATATAGAGCTAAGACCCTGGCCAGACCTGCTCCTCAACTCTGTTGGTGAACTACAGACCGGCCCAACGTGCAGGACCAGCTCCAGGTAGAAAGGCTGCAACACACGTACGTGGAGGCCCTGCACGCCTACGTCTCCATCCACCACCCCCACGTGAGTCTCCTCAATTTCTCTCTCTTCTGCTCCTCAGGCCCATTTTTCTGAAACACCCACTTTTCCTTCAAGAACCCTGCTGTCTACATTTAGAATGGACAATTCTTTACCTCTCTCAAATGCCTCTGCCCCCATATCCCTTCCCTAGCTAGACCTTTGTTCCTTTCCTTTTTCCAGGACCGACTGATGTTCCCACGGATGCTAATGAAACTGGTGAGCCTCCGGACATTGAGCAGTGTGCACTCGGAGCAAGTGTTTGCACTGCGCCTTCAGGATAAGAAGCTCCCCCCGCTGCTCTCAGAGATCTGGGATGTGCACGAATGACTGTTTTGCCCTCATGTCTTCTGTGGTTTGGGTTACACAACTGTCTCCTAGAGATGGAGCAGGCTGACTTGGGAAAACATTCCTGGGAGCTGGGTGAAGAGATTCTCATATGGCATTAACGCAGACTCAGAGGGTTGGGAGTTTTGTGGGTGCTAGGCTGTGCACCATCTGAAGACCATATTGACCCAACCAAATGGAAGAACCTGGGGGCCACTTTGTGCAGTGTTCCCCAGGGCCCTGCCCATCCTGCCTCCACCACTTCCTGGTTTTGCCGCAGGGCCCCAAAAGAAATTCTCTACTGTCACTCTGTGGCTTGACCATAAATGTCTCAAGGCTGCTTCACTGGCAGATCTGGCACTTGGAACAGGAAGATCAGGATGAATATAGAATGAGAGAAACCAATTTCTGGATTGGGGGTAGGGGTGCAGCAGTGGAGGAAGCCTGCGCCTTCAGACTGAGGCAAGGGCAAATCACAAGAGACATCTTCCTTTCACTAGCCCCACTGGATAAGAGAAATGAGTAGGCTTAGACGCGCCCCTTCCCCTTTAAGGATCCATGTGGGAGTGAGGTGGTCTTTCTATGGGGGGAGGAGTACCAGCTTCAGAAGGGACAGCAGGGCTCTTCACCTGTGTGTATAATACCTTAGTTTCTTCCATTGGAAATAGTAAAAGAGCAGAACCTGAAAGACTCAGGGTCAAGTGGTCCTTCCTTGCGGGATGGGGGGGGGGGGTATGGAGGGACAGGGGGAAGGGCCCCAGGAGCTTTCCCTGCGTGTCTGACTGCTCAAAGGGACTGGACTACGTTTCCCAGCGGGCGCAGCGGCACGGCTCACGCCCCCTTCCTTGGTGCGCACCGGTGTAGGTGCTGCCGCGGCGCCTTCCTGCGTGACGTCCCCCCACCACCCAGAGTTGGTAGGCTCCGTGGGCGGACCAGCCGTCCAGCCCCGGCGGCTGGGCACTTCCAAGCCGCGGCGGGGGGGGGGGGGCGCGAGGCGAGGTGCGGAGAGCCGGTCAGGGGGTCTCAGGGGCAGGCTGTCGTGGCCGGCCTCTCAGACTGGCCGTCGTTTCGTCGGGATGGGCTGTCTGATCACG
The DNA here is from genome assembly GCA_004024765.1 of Zapus hudsonius. Classification (NCBI taxonomy): domain Eukaryota; kingdom Metazoa; phylum Chordata; class Mammalia; order Rodentia; family Dipodidae; genus Zapus; species Zapus hudsonius. Next base: position 11,238 of record PVHP010038495.1, on the reverse strand, counting down.
TGGAGGTAACATCCGTTCGAGCCACCTAAACCTAAGGTACTCCTCCGGGCCCTCCCCTCGGCACGGCGGCGCTCGCCCATCCGCACCCGGATAGGTGTGTGCGTAAGCCGTCTTCCTCCAGCCTGTCTCCGGGCGGCCGACGGAGCGGCGGCCCTCGGCGTCCCCCTCCCGCCCGGGTCCGAGGGGTACGCGCCCCCCGCCAGCCGGGGCGGACGCGGGCCCGGGGAGGGCAGGGTCCTTGGAGCTCGGAAGGTAAAGGAGCCCGGCCTTTGGGCGTCCTGCCGGGTGTTCGAGGACTCCTCGGTGGGCAGGGGGGCTGCGGGCGCTGGCTGGGCTCCCCGCTTCCTGGGCGGGGGCGAGGAACTGTCCAGCAGGGGAGGGGGCGGGCGGAGCTGTCCAGCCCCGGGCCCCAGCGGGTGCTCGTGCGCGTGAGTGCGTGCGTGCGTGCATGCGTGCCCGCGCCTGATCTTTAATCAGGGTTTGGACACCCACATTCGGTCCTCTGATATGGATATGGAGATAAATATATATTTAAATTTCATGCTTCAGTACCGATTTGCTGAAGAGTGGACACACCATCCAATCTTTCCTGTCACTGTTCCCTTTTCCATCCTCGTGCATCTCAATTCCTCCTCCTCCTCGTCCTCCTTTCCCCAGTCCTGCCTATCGCTGGCCAGTTCTTCCTGACGCTGGACCAGTTTGTGCTGATGAGCTTGCAAGGTCACTGTCTGGAGAGGAGGAGGCGGGGAGGAGAACCTCCCGTTGGTTGTGCTCGCGTTAGCAAAGATGTCATATCGTCCTGGGTCGGTTTCCAGAGGTTTTACTATGAGATCCTGCCCAAAGTGAGGGATGAATCCAAAGGGTGGAAAGATCATCGTAGGTTGAAAAGGCTTGGATGGGTCCAAGGGTCTGTGGATTCTAGCTGTGGACAGTGATGTAGGGCTTGAGCAGAAAGAGAAGCATCTTGAGCATTGAACACATGGGTACAGGAGCTACATTATGAAGTAGGTTTGAGGCAAGAAGTGGAAACTGACATGGTTGGTGATGAATCCCGTGAGTTATAGGTTGTTAGAGGATTTAGTCTAGGGTAGGGAAAAAATGAGAAAAAAAAGCCTTGGTTATCTCTGCAGTTGAAAGAGCTGAAGGCAGTGGCTGTTGATGAGGTAAGAATCAAGGCTAAAATCTGTCCTATGACTGGATGGATGGTCCTTGTAGTTCTGGGGGGAGATGAGAACTATGACACGGCATGACAAGTTTGGAGAGGGGCTTAATTCCACCAACGCTGAGGCCCCCATGCCTCGTTTATTTGCAGGAGAAAGCTTGAGGTCCCACTTCTGAGATTTTAGTCAGAAAGGGCTTCTGGTTTTCAATATAAACCCAGAGTTCAATACTTAGCCTGGATTTTGGATTCTATAAATTCTATTTTAAGATACTTGGTCCTTAAGCTAGACATTTCTATATAGAACATATTGTCACCCACATCTCATGTCTCCATTCCTCTCTTTTTCATTCTTCACAGGAGGAATTGAACTCAGCTCTGTAAGGGTATCCCCACCTTTGCAGTGTGCCCATGCCTCTAGCAGTTGGAAAAACAAAGGCTGGGGCTATTCAAACAGTGGTGATCCCCAGAAAGGAGTGAGGATATGTCATGCTCAGAAACTTGGCGAGGAGCTATCTCTGTGAGAAGACATAAGTAGGGCAAAGAACAAACAGCAGATGGGAGAGAGGATAACCTCATTCTTAGCTGTGCTGTCGGTGGGAGAGTTGCCTTTGGGTTAGGGAGAGAGTTGTTATGGACCCTGGCTGACTCTAGAGTAGCAGCTGCTAGCACCCTGCGGTCACCAAGCAGGGGAGGGGCTGTGGCTCGGCTATAAATAGTGCTGGGAGCCAGAGTCGCTATGGTGACACATCTGAATCCTATTACCTGTGGGTCCTCTTTGGGAGCAAGGGACAAGAGGGAGCAGTATTTTGAAGATACCAAAGGTGGTGTAAATAGGTCTTGTTTATAGGTAGAAGAGGGGAAAAAAGGTAGAACTCCTACTCATTATCTGAATCAAATAAGACCTTAAGCATACATGGAGTGTATATGGGGTGTACACAGCAGTGAATGAAGGAGTGGGGTGTGTATATGTGTGTGTGTGATAATGTAATGGCATTTTTGTGTGTACAGTGAACAAGGTCCCAGTGTGGCCAGGCATAGAGCATAAAAGCGGGATCTTGGAGTACTGGAAATAGCCCTGTATTGGAGTGAAACATTTTAAAAATATTTTATTTATTTGCGAGAGAGGAGGGGGGAGAGGAGAGAGAAAATGAGAGAGAATGGGTGTGCCAGGGCCTCTAGCCACTGCAAACAGACTCCAGATGCATGCACTACTTTGTGCATCTGGCTTTATGTGGTTACTTGGAAATTGAACCTGGGTCATCAGGCATTGCACTCAAGTGCCTTTAATGGCTGAGCCATCTCTCCATCCCTGAAGTGAAACATTTTATTTAGAGTAGTATATGGAGACATAACAAGAAGTAATAGATAACTAGGATCATATAAGCTTTTCCTAATTTTAGTCCTATGGTTTAGAAATTCCTTTGAGTACCTCTCCCATCCTTGCAGAAATCCAAATATTTTCTGAGCTCAATTAGTACTTTCTGTAAAATAGCATTGAACACGGCCTCATCTGCATGTATTGCATTACTGATTCCGATCCTAAGGCCACCGTAGAGAAAAGCTAACTGGTTCAGTACCATGGGCAGAGCTAAGCACTAGAAATTGAACCTTTCTTGCTTGAAGGGGGGGGGGAGGTGGTTGGGGAGTAGGCATTTGGGGCATGGACATTCTTCATGTGAGATCACATGAGCTGGGTAGTCAGCTGCTATTGTCTGCAATGAACTAGAAATTCTATACAGTAGTTCCATATCAAGCTGAGTGCTGTTTCTTGAAACAGAATGAATAGGCTCCCATCAAGACCTAGATTAGTGCTGATTGAAGTCTAGTTTGGAGCTGGAGAGACGGCTGAGCAAGGGTTAAAGGCACTTACTTGAAAAGTCAGCTTTGATCCTGACCATCTCTGCAGTTATCCTGAAAGTAACTAATGATTGTTATCATAATTGCTGGGTTTAGATTAGGCTGCCTAAGGTTGTTTTTCAGAAACAGCACACAGCGCCCCAAGGGCTAGGCTAGAAATGAGATAGTAGAGTGGGAAGATGAGCCATTATTTTTCCAACTCCTTCTTTTGCTGTACTGAGGATTGAAGCCCAGGTCTTTCACATGCTAGGCAAGCACTCTACCACTGACCTGCATCCTCCCAGCCTCCTATTCTACTTGACATTTGACTCCGGGAATGCATAAGCCTATGACACCCACTAGTCCAGGCAAGTGTCAGATTCTCTTATCCTAAGTATTAGAGTAGAAGGCCTTCTGACCTGTGCCCTTGCTGGGCTGAAATTGAGAGGTATGATCTCCTTAGCCACAACAATGGATCCTATCAGTACTTTTCCCTATTAACTTGAATTTTCAGAAACTATCAGGATTCTTCCTGAGGATGCCGACCCTTGCTTAGTGCCCTGAAGTTTCTCTGAGGTGAACTGATGAATTGGAACCATGGTGCAAAAGAAGAAATTCTGCCCTCGGTTACTTGACTACCTAGTGATCGTGGGAGCCAGGTAACCAAGAAGACTGACCATTGTCTTGTCGTCCAGGGCAGTCATAAAATCTGCAGTTATTCTTTCCTTATTTCCATGTTCTACTTAGTTTATTCTTTCTTAAGCTTTTTAATTTGTATCTTTGTGATTTTTAGAAAATATACTCTTTTGGGGGGAGGTAATTAAGGCAGGGTCTCACTCTAGCCCCAGACTGATCTGGAACTCATTCTGTTTCCAAGGCTGGCCTCAAACTAACGGAAGTTCTCCTACCTGAACCTCCCTATACCAGGATAGAGAATGGGCAAGAGGTACCATGCCCAACCAAATGTACTCTTTTTTTTTTTTTGAGGCAAGGTCTCACTCTAACCCAGGCTGTCCTAGAACTTACTCTGCAGTCCCAGGCTGGTCTCAAACTCAAGATCCTTCTATCTCTGCCTCCCAAGTCCTGGGATGAAAGGTGTGTGCTACTACACCTGGCCAAATATACTTAAACTTTTTATTTTTTATTTATTTGCAAGCAGAGAGGGGATAGAAGAGAAAGAGAGAGAATGGGCATACCAGAGACTCTTGATGTTGTAAATGAACTCCAGATGCATGGACCACTTTGTGTATCTGACTTTACATGGGTCCTGAGTAATTGAACCCAGGCTAGCAGGCTTCGAAAGCAAGTACCTTTAACTGCTGAGCAATCTCTCCATCCCCTAATATAGTCTTTATATCCATATTTTCTTATTTTGTGAAAAAAGAAAAAAGTACAATGTGCCCTTCTTTATCTCCATATGTTCTTTTGGTAAGTCATTAGCTAATACACTTTGAAAGGTGCTAATCTTTCACCATCTTAAGGTGTTAATGAGGGTATTTCATTGTTGAAACTTTGATTTCAAAATAGGTATCTTCATGACAGTTCAGATGTCACTTAGCATGCCAACTAAATGTGTCATGCAGTCCCCATACATCCAAGGAGTAGCTCAATTTAAAATCCAAAAGAACATTATTGAGTTTCATGTGTTGATTGTGGTTAAATGTGACAGTCCATTCCACCCCTTCAGGCTGCTCAGTTTGTCTTTATGTTCCTCAGGCACCCGAGCAGTGATAGTGTGGCCCAGACTCCTGAACTGCTACGGCGATACCCATTAGAGGATCACGCCGAGTTTCCCCTGCCCCCCGATGTAGTGTTCTTCTGCCAGCCAGAGGGCTGTCTGAGTGTGCGGCAGCGGCGCATGAGCTTTCGAGACGATACCTCTTTTGTCTTCACCCTCACCGACAAGGACACTGGAGTCACTCGCTATGGCATCTGTGTTAATTTTTACCGCTCTTTCCAAAAGCGAATGCCTAAGGACAAGGGGGAAGGTGGACCTGGATCCCGTGGGAAGGAAGGGATGCATGCCACCTGTGTATCGGAAGAGGCTGGCACTGAGATCTCAGAGAGTGGCTCATCTCTGCAGCCTCCTCGTGCCGAGTCCACCCCTGATGTGAACCAGTCTCCTCGGGGTAAACGCCGGGCAAAGGGCGGTAGCCGTTCCCGCAACAGTACTCTGACATCCTTGTGTGTGCTCAGCCACTACCCGTTCTTCTCCACTTTCCGAGAGTGTCTATATACCCTCAAACGTCTGGTAGACTGCTGTAGTGATCGGCTGCTGGGCAAGAAACTGGGCATCCCTAGAGGCATTCAGAGGTATGGTTTGCTGCTCCGGCTCAGAGGGAAGGGGAAGCATTTAGAGATTAGTGGTATTTGTCTGTAAGGGGCGTAAGAAATTTCCTCTGCAACCTGAGCTCCCGAGACCTGTTTGAACACACTGGTTCTTATTGGGTTTCCTTCTGTGATCATGTGGGAGTCATGCTGAGGAGTTTAATGGTTTCTGGGAGCTAGGACATCAAATCCTACCACATATGCCTTTCTACACATGCTCTTGCCACCATACATACCCTCGGTAGCACCTGGGCTCAGAGTAGGCACTCCTCACCATACTCCTTTCCCAGTTATCATCATGGTTATACTGGCTTGCAGTGGTTGCAGCTGCCAGTGCCTGTGTGCCTGATTCTTGCCATCTGCTCCTCAGGGACACCATGTGGCGCATCTTTACTGGATCACTGCTAGTGGAGGAGAAGTCAAGTGCCCTTCTGCATGACCTTCGAGAGATTGAGGCATGGATCTATCGACTGCTGCGTTCCCCAGTACCTGTCTCTGGGCAGAAGCGAGTGGACATTGAGGTTCTACCCCAAGAACTACAGTCAGCTCTGACCTTCGCTCTTCCAGATCCCTCTCGATTCACCCTAGTGGATTTCCCTCTTCATCTTCCCTTAGAACTTCTGGGTGTGGATGCCTGTCTTCAGGTGCTAACATGCATCCTGCTGGAGCACAAGGTGAGAAGGCCAGCTTTATATATCTTTCTAGAAAAAAGAGAGCTTTGAATATGACAGGGTACTCATATCTATCATGAGCTCTTTGAGGACAGGGACTATGTCTCTTTCATCTTTTTATTTTCAAGAGGTAATGTGATGCCAGGTAGGTAGCAGGTATTTGGTAGATGTGGATTAAATTAAGAGATTGGTACTGAGTTGAAGAGATGGCTCAGTGGTTAAGGCACTTACCTGCAAAGCCTAAGGACCCGGGTTCGATTCCCCAGTACCCACATAAAGCCAGATGCACAAGGTGGCGTATGCATCTGGAGTTGATTTTCAGTGGCTGGAGGCCCTGGTGTGCCCATTCTCTCTATATCTGCCTCTCTCTCTCTCTCTCTCTCTCTCTCTCTCTCTCTCTCTCTCTCTCTCTCTCACACACACACACACACACACAAATAAATAAATAGAATATATATAAAATAAGAGATTGGTGCCATGTGGGGTGTTTTTAGAGGGCTTGGTACTCAGTGGAATTATCCTTAATTAAGCTGATCTAATTCTTGACGAATATCAGTAATTCTGTTTCAGTGTGTGGTCCTGGACTGGGAAGGGAAGTTAACTAAGAAGCTAGGAGTCAAAGGACAATTACTACAATGTTTGGGCTGGAAGGTGGCAGACACAGCAGAATGGAGCTATAGTGATTGTGGAAACTAAGGGGCAGCTGTAGGCATGGTGAGGCAGAAGTTGGAAGCTGTTTTCTCATCAGCCTTATTTTATGCTGCTGAGTGATCCTTGTGTGGCCACGGCAGGTGGTGCTGCAGTCCCGAGACTACAACGCACTCTCCATGTCCGTGATGGCATTTGTGGCAATGATCTACCCCCTGGAGTATATGTTTCCTGTCATTCCACTTCTTCCCACGTGCATGGCATCCGCAGAACAGGTGAGTCTCAAGGTGTCTTCTGGCTTTGTTATCTCTGTCTTCTTGAGAAAGAAAGTTGAATGTCCAGAGAAGCCCTAAGTTAGTATTGGTCCTCATTCTCTTGTAACAAGTCTGAAAAATTGGATTGATTTCAATTGATTTGGGTGGCAAAACCTATGCTATTTGCATTTTTTTTTTCGAGGTAGGGTCTCGCTCTAGTCCAGGCTGACCTGGAATTCATTAGTCTCAGGGTGGCCTTGAACTCACGGCAATCCTCCTACCTCTGCCTCCCAAGTGCTGGGATTAAAGGCGTGCCCCACCATGCCCGGCTGCTATTTGCATTTTTTATTATCACAGTTAGAAATTATAGATGACTTGCTATGCTGCTGTGTTAATAATATACTGAAAATGTATTGTGTTACCTTTCTAAAATTAGAAAAATTCTGAATTTTGATATAAATCTAGCCTCAAATGTTTTGATAAAATGTTTTGGGATGTATTTCCTTATCTAGAAGAAAATCTTGACTTGGGGCTGGAGCAGTGGCTCAGTGGTTAAAGGCACTTGCTTGCAAAGCAAGCAAGCCTGTATTCAGTTCCCCAGCACCCACATAAAGCCAGAGACACAAAGTAGTACAAGTGCCTGGAGTTCATTTGCAGTGGCAGGAGGCTCTGGCACACCCATGCTTTCTTTCTTTCTCTCTCTCAAAGAAAGGAAGAGAAATGAAAGAAAGAAAGGAAGGAAGGAAATGGATTTTGACTTGATAAGTCCTCACTAGGTTTCTTTCTTTGTTTCTTATTTTCTTTATCTTTTCCACAGCTGCTGTTGGCTCCAACCCCATACATCATTGGTGTTCCTGCCAGCTTCTTCCTTTATAAACTAGACTTCAAGATGCCTGATGATGTGTGGCTGGTGGATCTGGACAGCAATAGGGTGAGGTTCTGTGCTAAGGCATCGCAGGTCTAGAATAGGATGGTGTTCTAGACCTAATACTGTGATATCTGTTTTTCTAGATGATTTCTTTCTTTTTAAAATTTATTTATTTATTTATTTTTGGTTTTGGTTTTGCAGGTAGGGTCTCGCTCTAGCTCAGGCTGGCCTGGAATTCACTATGTAGTCTCAGGGTGGCCTTGAACTCACAGCAATCCTCCTACTTCTGCCTCCCTCCTACTTAGGCCTCCACTGCTGGGATTAAAAACCATGCTTTTCTAGGTGATTTCTATTGTGAGACTCTTCGAAACAATTCCTTTCCCTTCCTCCCCTCTCTTCTATCATCATCATTATTATGATTTTGTGTGTGTGTGTGTGTGTGTGTGTGTGTGTGTGTGTGTGCGCGCGCGCACACACACATGTGAAGGCATATAGGCCAGAGGTAAACTTTGGTGTCATTCCTCAAGTCCCATCACCTTTTTTGAGGCAGGGTCTTTCACTAACCTGGAATTTACCAAATAAGTGAGTGAGTGACTAGCCGACCAGTGAGCCCCGGGGATCCATCTGCCTGCCTCCCTAGCTCTGGGATAGCAAGTATGCTCCACCACATCTAACCTTTTTTATTTTATTTTATTTATTTTTTATTTTATTTATTTATTTATTTATTTTGTTTTTTTGAGGTAGGGTCTCACTCTAGCCCAGGCTGACCTGGAATTCACTATGGAGTCTCAGGGTGGCCTTGAACTCACGGCAATCCTCCTACCTCTGCCTCCCGAGTGCTGGGATTAAAGGCGTGCGCCACCACGCCCAGCTAACCTTTTTTATTTTTAAAAAATATTTTTCATTTATTTATTTACAAGTAAAGAGCGAATGGGTGCACCAAGGCCTCCTACCTCTGCAAACAAACTCCAGATGCATGTGACATTTTGTGCATCTGGCTTTATGTGGGTACTGGGCAATTGAACCAGGGCCAGCAACCTTTTGCCAGCAAGTGCTTTTAACTGCTGAGCCATCTCCCCAGTCCATATCTAACTTTTTTTAATGTGGATTTTGAGATTGAAATCAGGTCCTCATGCTTATAAAGTACATTATAGACTGAGCTATCTCCCCAGTCTGAAACATTTTTTTTATAATACTACTTTTACTTTATTTACCAGGTAGACCTTGGCTAGGAAAGAATTATAGGATTTAGTTTTGTAGAAATAAGAGTTCTCCCTGCATTCGCCAAGAGAATCTGGGCAATAATTTTTGTGTAATCATTTTATATATATTGTGTAGATAATATCCTAATGGTTTTCCTGGGATATACTTTCCAGTAAGAAACTCTTCCAGAGGGACTAGGAAAATGGCTCACTTGTTAAAGGCACTTGTTTTACAAAGCCTTCCTGTCTGTGTTCAATATCAAAACCACCTGTGTAATCCAGATGCAAAAAGTGATACAAGTGTCTGGTATTCATTTGAAATGGCAAACAGCCCTGCCATGCCTATACATACACACATGTGCAATCAGATAAAATTAAATTTTTAAAAAAGAAATTCAGCTGGGCATGGTGGCACATGCCTTTAATACTAGCACTCAGGAGGCAGAGGTAGGAGGATCGCCATGAGTTTGAGGCCACCCTGAGACTACAGAGTGAGTTCCAGGTCAGCCTGGGCTTGTTTTTTTACCTCAAAAAACAAACCAAAAAGAAAAAGAAACTTTCAGTATAAATTTAAGATTATATTACCATTTATAAAGTATATTAAAACTTGGTAGAAAGCCTGATATGCATTCATTATAATTCTTAAAAATTAATTTATTTGAGAAAGAGAAACACAGTATGCATGCGCCAGAGCTTCCTCGCACTGCAAATGAACTCCAGACTTATGTGCCACTTTGTGCATCTGGCTTTGTGTGGGTACTTGGGAATCAAACCTGGACCATCAGGCTTTGCAATCAAGCATCTTTAACAGCTGAGCTATCTTTCCAGCCCCATTATAAATTTGGGATGTTTTTTTTTTTTTTTTTTTGCAAAAACAATCTCTGTGTATTTGATAAAGTCAAATCAATAACAAAACCAAATTGAAATAGCATATTAAAAGTGTCCTTATATAAAAATGTGATATATAGTAAAATGTAATAAAATTATCATCCTTTGTTCCCCTACCCCCCCCCCCCGGGGGGGGTGGTTTTTTCAAGGTAAGGTCTCACTCTAACCCAGGCTGACCTGGACCTCACTTTTTTTTTTTTTGAGGTAGGGTCTCACTCTAGCCCAGGCTGACCTGGAATTCACTATGTAGTCTCAGGGTGGCCTCGAACTCATGGTGATCCTCCTACCTCTGCCTCCCAAGTGCTGGGATTAAAGGTGTGTGCCACCATGCCCGGCCTGGACCTCACTTTGTAGTCCCAGGCTGGCCTTGAAATCACAGTGATCCTCCTACCTCTGCCTCTAGAGTGCTGGGGATTAAAGGCGTCTGCCACCATGCCCAGCTTTCTTTACACTTATTTTTATTTCTTAAAGTTTTATAATGGGTCGGGTGTGGTGGTGCACACCTTTAATCTCAGCACTTGGGAGGCAGAGGTAGGAGGAGGATCACTGAGAGTTCAAGGCCAGCCTGAGACTACATATTAAGTTCCATATCAGCCTGGGATAGAGACACTACCTCACAAAAACAAAAGAAAGATAAGAGAGATAAAGAGAGAGAGAGAGAGAAAGTATAAAGAAGAAAATAAGAATTATAGTGTTGCGTGAATTTGGGGATTCAGGGGGTCCCCCAGATCTATAAACCCCAAGTTTTGGGTTCTTTCCTAATCTTTAATGAAGAATAATAAAGACAGAGCCAAGAAAGACAAATTATGAATTATTGAGTTTATTTGAGGAGAAATCACAATTAGTGGAGTTTATTTAAAGGGAATTGGGATGGGAAAGGAAGAATGGAACATTTTCAGGTGGGAAATATACCTCCAAGAGATGGGAGTTAATGAGAAATTGAAGCTTAGAGCGTAAAGTTTGAATGAAGCCAGGAACCCGTGAGAGCTAGAGAAACTGAGGTTTACAAAGTGACGTTCAGAAGGAGTTGCAAACACGTGGAAAACCATAGCAACTGGGGTTTAGAAGGTGAGGTTCCAAAAGGGCTGCAAACACATGGAGATGTCAGCTCAAGGGGTAAGTGGAGGGAAGAAGGAGAGAGTCCACATGTCTGATCCAGAGTGAGCTTCCACACATGGTGAATTAGAGACCATCAGACAGATAGAGCAGAGACCAGAATTAAAGAGACATTGAAAGACAGGGTTAGGTTTCCCTTCCCTACCCAGCTAAGTGGCTGAGTGGGGCTGGGAACTGAGACTCATGTGGAGGAAGCTCAGACCACACCAGATGCAGACGAGAGGGTCTCAGGAAGAAGAGCGTCTCAGGAAGCAGAGCCAGGGGG
>PVHP010038494.1:0-16830 GCA_004024765.1 Zapus hudsonius | reverse complement strand
ACTTGGGCCAGGAAGACCGGGATGAGTACTAAGATATACAGGATCCCTTGCCACAAGGACTAATACAGACAGCCCACGGAGGAGGATATACAACTGATCAGGGATGGGGAGGGGGGGAATTGGGGAAGTCGGGATAACAACGCATGGTTTGCCCACTAAATAATGTAACTCATTATGGACAATAAATATTAAAAAAAAAGTTTAAACGCAGAGAGGAGAAAAATTATAACAGGAAAATCAGCTATTGTCATTCATAATCCCACTGCATTTTCAGTGGTATAGTCACCTGAAATACCAGCAGCTCTCTTCATTTTTAGATTTTTGTACTCTACTGTTAGATGATTGCCCATCTCTTTTTCTTATTTTAAATATTTTATTTAATGATTAATTTGAGAGAGTGTGAGAGAGTATAAAGACAGGTACAGCGAGAGAAAAGACACACACACAAAGAGAGAGAGAGAGAGAGAGAGAGAGAGAGAGAGAGAGAGAGAGAGAGAGAGAGAGAGAGAATAGAGAGAATTGGTGCTCCAGGGCCTAAGGCTACTGCAAACAAACTCTAGATGCATGTGCCACATTGTGCATTTGGCTTTATGTGGGTACTGGAGAATCGAGCTCAGGTTCTTCTGCTTTACAGGCAAGCACTTAACTTCTAAGCAATCTCTCCAGCCCTGTTCATTTTTCTTAAAGAGCTATTATTTTTACCAGACTTAACCTTCTCTAAACGTTCTGCTTTAAGACAAATGTCTCCTTCATTCTCTCCTCTGCTACATAGATTCTATTTTGTTGGATTAGCTTATATCATGATCTTGAACAATTACTTCATTTACCCATGAGGTATAATTTTTAATTTATTTTCTAATGAAATCATATTTTATTTCTAAAGTATGTTTTATATGTCATTGTAAATTTATATGTTACATAACATGTGCAAAATAAAAACATTAAAAATGAAATAAATTATACACAAAATGTGAGCATTTTTTCCAACAAATCAGAGCCCAATGCTGTTTTGGATAACTCTTGTGTACTTTGATAAAATAATAGGACTGAAAAATTAATTATCTTTATTGGTAAATATCACATGCATTAGCTTAAGGGACAATATATGAACATTATTGAAATTTCAAATCTCTTCTCTATTTATACATACATATATAGTTATATTATATTACACTTGATATATATATTTTACCTGTACCACATTCAATCATGATTTGTATTTTAATAAGGATATAAATTAACAAGTAATACTTGCTAAAAAATCAAAAAGGTGTAAGACCCTAATTCGTGTTCAATTGAAATACATATCAATTTTTTTGTTAAATATTTAGGAAATACTCTATATCCTCAAAAATTCTATCATCATTACCCAAGAGATGTTAACTATCCTATTTGTGAACAATCACATTCTACACATCTTGAGATCAAAAGTCATAATCATTCAACAGATGATGACATAAAAATGTTTCTCTTCTAAGACAGCATACATGATATTTCTTGATTTTAATAAAAGATATGCTATGGCTAGAGAGATTTCTCAGTGGTTAAGGCACTTGCCTGCAAGGGCTAAGAACCAAAGTTCAGTTCCCTAGTACTTTGTTAAAGCCAGATGCACAAATTGGTGCATGTATCCAGAGTTAGTTTGCAATGGCAGGAGGCCCTGGTGTGCTGTCTCACTTTTCTTGGTCTCTCCAATAAAAATATAAAAAATATAGAATGCTAAACTGAGAACATGAACAAAGAAGTGGGTGAGGATTAAGGTAAGATATTAGCTCCCTTTCTGTAAACCCCAGAATAGAGTTCTCATATACTGCTTGTAATGCACACTTCAGGACTGTTTTGTTTTAAGCAGACAATCCAAGCAATTATGACCTTGTCTAAGCTCCTTTGAAAATAAGTTCAGCATTCTAAATCTTCACTGTCCAGTGTGTGTCCACTAATCGTGCATGTCTCATGGGGCATGTGAAGTATGTCTGTTCTGAACTGAAAATGTTCTAAGAGTGAAATGAACTTGAGATTTCACCTGAAATGCTTACTTATTAATGTAGCTTCTGGGATATCTAAGCTATAATGTAACTCATATTTCTAAAAAATATAAAGCTAAATCTAAAGCTTTGCTCTAGAGCCATGGAGGAGGAGCACTCAAGGCTGTTAGATGGCTATGGGAGCACTGTCATTTCCATGTCTGGGGATCCTTGCCTGCTTCAAAGTCAAGACAAAAGAAAGCTAGAGAAGAAATGAGAAGGAGAAAGTGTAGCAGAGCACAGTATCTTCTCTAAGGAACAAATAGTAACCAGAGCAAGAACCAAGAAGAGCTTCATTGCAATGCTCCCCTTGCTTCTGAAAGACAAACCTTTCCTATTTGCCACACCACAGAGAAAAGATGTATGAGAGGGGCCTTGACTAAGCCAGGAAATAAAGGGCAGATCGAGTGTCAAGTAAGGGAAGTTCAAAGCTCCATATTTTATAAAACTATTCCACAAACACAGTCTTCACTAATCATTAGGTAAATGAACAAAGTGTTGCATGCAATTGGAGATTTTTGCAGTGTCAAGAGGCCCCGGCACACCCATCCTCTCTCTTTCTCTGTCTCTGCTTGCAAGCAAATAAATTAATTGGTAAGATATATACATTTAGTAAAATATTTTTAATAATGTTTGTATATATAGATATATAGACGTATATGTGTGTATTTAGCAGTATCTGCCCATTCCACAAACTATATTTCATAATAATATATTGTACAATATATATGCCAGCAAATAAAATAATGTTATTTTTTATTTCCAGTTTTGTCTTTTATGTTGTTACTTATGTGAGCCTTAATCATATGCATGATTATGTTTAGATATTTCTTGAGCAAATTTCACTTGGCCAGGATATTATATTTACACACCCAAGAGATTTTTTTTTTGCATTATTCACCCCATTGCTGTGGCCAAGATACATGAGCTCTTACATGCTTTCCATGACCTAGTGGGAGCTTAAGGGTCCTTGCATGGCTGCATTAGGATTTTGCAAACTCTTGACCCCTGGCATGAGAAACACGTATCACAGATTGGACTTATTCTTTGGCCTAAAGGAGAAAATACACAGAAAGGAGAAAATGCACAGAGAATGAACCAAATCTAAACCAGTAGTCAGAGCTTATGAAAAATGAGAAAGAATTATTTGGCATTGGCCATTGATTAGTGATGCTATTTGTTACCTCAGCAAGCATGCCTGAAGCAAGGACTGTAAGCTGATGTGCATCTTGGGTTTTCTAATATGGATGCAATGATAATCAGGCAAATTATGATTCTTAACCCAGGGTACAGTGCAACACAAACTCACATATTCTTCCTAGCCTAAGGCTACTGTGGAGACTTGATGGCAAAGGAGGCTAAAACTGAAAATAATAATGAGCAAACTCACATAGGTCTTTATTTCATTTCCTCGATTTGCCAGTCTCTTTAGGTTAGTTCACAATTCTTCCAGAGTAGGAACAGATGTGTGGTATGGAGAGACGAAACCGAAATATTATCCTTCACTCCCCAGAAATTGAAAAGCAGTTCCTTGAAACCACTAGAGAAAAAATATGGGTGATAGAATCATAAATAAAACCTTATCACTGATCAAAGCAGAAAGTTTGAGTGTATCATAAAAATCAAAGCAATGCATGCACATTTATTGATGTAATTATTCTTTATTCAAATAAAGCAATCCTCTCATCACATTGCATTGCCAGGCTTTTCAAATGTCTAGTTTTTTTTCAGTGACTATATTTTTAACATGAAATTAAATTAGAAAGTTATAAGCAACATTACTATTATATGATATTGCTATAACACATCATAATTACATCATGATTTCCAAGGTATTTTCCTAAACATGATTCTGGTGCTCACAATATCTTTGCAAAAGTATGTATAGCAATTTTTATAACTGTTGATTTTTTTTTGCTTTATTCAAAAGTCCTTTTGAAACAACTAATATGTCTTATGTGTTTTGCTAGGAATTCGGATATACCATGGATCAGAGAAATTGTAACTGATTTTTCTCCTCTTTTTTTTTTCTTTTCTTTTTAGTACTTTAAGTTAATGAAAGAAGATCTAGGGAGACTAGAGAGTTCAAAAAGTTTATGTAACTTGGCTGTTTTTGAGTTTTGCCTCAATACATATCGTGTGTATTTATTCATTTTTTTCCTCATAGGATACACTTTGTCTAAAACATCTATTGCTGCCCCGCATATATACAACCCTGACCATGCACACTAAGCAGGGACCAATTCAGGTCTTCTGTGTCTGTATTTCTCTTTCTCATGATTATCAATATGATTCTATGTTTTATGTGTCCTACAAAATCTTTAACAGGAGCTGAACCTTTCTTCTCAATACCATTTGTAGCATCTCGGAGTTCTACAAATAGTACCTCCTATGTCACACAATAATAATTATTTCATTTTAATAATCAGAATGTAATTTTCATTGTGGAAGGTAAGGATGACTTTTAAATTAAGGAAAAATTATATCCAGTGAATAAAATCATCATTAATATGGCTCACGCACATGGATACCTTTCCACAGGAAAATGGCTGTACTTACCCTATAGTCTCAACTCCCAGTTCACAGAGACCTCTTCAGATAATAAATTGTTTATCATCTTCAATTAATAGGTGACCCACAGCCTGCTGCTTGGAAATACAGCTGGCCAGTGGTCAAGGAATGACACATCGCTCATCAGAGTGATACTCAACTTCAGCCACACACGAGAAGCACATGGGAATTAATTTTTTAAAAATCTATCGATAGTCTGTTGTAATTAGACCAGGTGGAAGTTGAACATTAGTTAAAAAACAAAATGAGCAACAACAAAAAAATACTGCTGTAATTTGACCTATGCCAAGAGCTTCTTAAAATCATGTTACCTCAATACCTCATGGTCTGAGCTTCTTAAAATCATGTGACACCAATTGATCATAAATTTGAATTTAGAGAAACCCAAGAAATCCATAGCTGCCAGTGCACAGAAGTTTGGCTGAAAATGCACATTTTTAGTTAAGAATTGTGTGGGTTTATTGAAGTCAACTAAGCAGACTGGCCTCCATGGATATTTATATTATATTTATAATATGGGTACAATGTTAATCAGGCCAGAAAGAAAGAGAGATGAGGCTCTTGTTAACTTTGCCCCCCACAAAAGTAAATAATAAACACATTCTGCCTTATTATTGTTTCTTTTGTGAAGGCAATTAGAATCTCATTCTTGCCTGGCTGCTTTTGTCCTGATCAGACCACCACACAAGAATTATTGGGTGGGAGGGAGGTCACAAAGCAATGGCTGGAGCTAAGTACAATGCTGTATGAAATGACAAGAGTATACCTCTGTGCTGTGGAGATGCCCAGTCAACATCTGCACTTGAGTGTTATTTTAAAAGGCAGAGGCTATAGAGGAAGTCCCCAGGGAGAGAGAGTAGTTAGGGAGATGGAGAACAGAGGATTTTGTTACAGTGACTTCTCACCAGACCAACAGAACAATGATAAACAAAGAAAACTCTCCTCCTTTGCTTTGGTGTGAAATGCCTGACTCTATAAACTATAATAAACACATCAGATTACATTTTATTTTTTTTTATTTTTTCAGATTACATTTTAGTCTGTACTTTTTTATTTAAGTGGACCTTTTAAACTAAAGCAATTAAGAGAATGTTGATTTTCCTTATATACAGAGTTTAATGAAGATTTGCAAAACCATTGGCTAAGCCCATCTTAAGTGCAAATAAGCAATCAAAACAGAAGCAATGGAGATCTTTTTTAAACAATGGAATAAGAGGAAAGTAATATTCTATACAAACAGTCCTATTTGAATGAGGTAAGTAGGAAGAAATTTAAAAAATGTAAAGACAGGACAAATTACTTGGTACACTCTCTCTAAGTAAATAAAATAAAAATGAATCAGAAAGATGTAACTTATGAATAGTCTTACATAAAATGACTAGTGCTGAGGAAAGATACCAGGTAAAGAATGACAAACACCAATTTCTGAAAATACCAACACAATGTGTTTACAGGCAGATCAAGATGCCCAAAGGGATACATGTGTCTGGAATTTGTTTACACTATCTAGGGGCTCTCTGTCATACCCATTCTCTCTCTCCCCCCCTTGAAAATAAATAAATAAAATAGTAGGGAATAACAATAATAATTTTATGTTAAACTGGGAGAAAAGAAAAGACCTGATGTTAGGTAATGCATTAGCAGACTGAAGCAAAAGGAATAAAAAACATAATTGAACACATTGCTTCCTATGCAAGAAAAAGGCATGGCACCATGATGTTTTTTTTTTTCTTGGTCACTTATATATAAAGCATTTCTATGTGCAGTATTAGAACTACTAAGTTTTGTTGGATATTCTCCTACTCAATTTTTTAAACATATATAATTGAATTTGGGAAAAATGAAAGAAGAAAGAAATGTTGACAAGTAGACACTGGAAAATAGGATATTAAGTACATTTAGGCACTTGATGGTGAGATTTAAAATTTAAAATGAAAATAAACTCTCTAGTTGTCCCCTACAGATTTACAGAGATATGCAAACAAAGGAGTTTGCAAAGGAGGAAAAAATGTCATCAGTTTCTGTTCCCACAGCTCTGTACATTTGACTCAGATATTACAATTTCCATAGTGCTTATTTACTTAGTTAGTAAGCTAATTAGTTTTTGTTGTTTTGAAGCAGAGTCGCATTCTAGAATACCCCAACTTGAAACTAACTCTGTAGCTGAGGCTGGACTTGAACTTGAGTTGATACCCTGACCTCAGCCTGCTGAGTTCTGGGAATTAAAATGTGCACCTTCACACCTGGCTACACTTCCCAGAGCATGAAGAGAAAAACACTTGATGAAAAAAGTCTATATGTAGGATATCTCTTGTAAAAGGGTTAGTGATGGTTAGATATTTAAAAAAATATTTTCTTTATCTGGAGAGAAGAGAGAGACAGAGAGAGAGAGAGAGAGAGAGAGAGAGAGAGAGAGAGAGAGAGAGAGAGAGAGAGAGAGAGAGAGAGAGAGAGAGAGAGGCAGGCATAAATTCAAGGTAATATTTCTGAACTGATCCTAGACACTACAGAAGAGGGATGACTAAATCTGAAAATCTGGAAAAATGTATTAATTCCAAAAATTTCAGAATGCTAATTTCAGGTGTAATTGAGTAATTCAAAGGAATATTCCACAAGGTTTTCATAGAAAAAGTGCAGAATGTTTTCTCTACATATAATGAGATCATAACAAATAAATGCATACAGGGGCTGTGGAGCTCCAGTGGGTAAAATGCTTCCTGTGCAAGCATGAAGACCCGAGGTCATCTCAAGCACCCACATGAATGCCAGAGCTGATAGTATATATAAACCTGTAATCCTAGCAACAGAGAGGCAGAGACAAGGAATCCCTGGGGCTTGCTTGCTAGCTTTTGTAACAGAGTCAATGAGGTCTTGGTTCACTGAGAGACCCTATTTCAAATCACAGAAGGCAGAGAGTGATATTTACTTATACACATGTACTCAAATACACATGTTCACCATACACAACACATACATATGCATATATACCTATACACACCGTACACTTACACACTATAAACCTCAATAGAAATATATACATTCTAAAGAGTGTAATTCTCAAGCTGATGTTTGAAAACAAGATAAAATATTTTAAGTGTCTTAAAACATAAAATAAGAATGTAAATCATAGTAAGAACCATTGGTATATAAGTTCAGAACTTGGGAAAAGCAAGAAATAAGAAAAAGTTATTTCATAAGTAAACACTAAGCTGAAACACAAGATTGAATGTATTAATGGAAAAGGTAGGCAGAAATAAAGAAGATTTAAATAAGAAAGACTGCAGAAGGTAAAGGAAGGGGATGAGAATTTGCTAGATTAAAAGGTAGTTTTAAGTAGACTAAACACAACTGTAATGGTTATCTGCCCCTTAAGAAAACACACCACTGTAAATATGAATCTTTATTTTATCACAAGATTTAAAATCCCAAGAGTGTCTGAATGATTGGCCAATTTTCTCTAGAAGTATTTTCTATGATAGTGTGTTGCCCTTTGAAAAAATAAACTCAGGTTGCCCCAGTCAGGAAACACTTCAAGAAAGAAAGACGATAATACTATCTTTAGGAAGCAAACTTTCAAGTTTGATTTACATTGGCCTAATAGCAAGCAGAAAAATTTGAATAAAACAATGAAACACAACAAATACTATAATATGGATTCAAAAACATATTTCTCAAATAGAAAAAAAAAGAAGTCCTTGTAACTACTTATTGAGAGAACACTGTACACTGGGACAGATGATGTAGGAATGTTTCAAGTGAAATAAAGCCCTGAAAAACAACATGGACAAATGGGCAAGAGGAGTAGATAACTTAAACAAAAATTAAAAAGAAAATAAGTTAGTTGTCAGGTTTATATTGACACTAACAGCTATGCCAGGAAACAGTGAATATTTTTATATTCATAGACAGAAATGGCAAGTCAAATATCATGCATCCATCTATCCTGACCTTAAAAGATATATTTCACAAACAAGCTGTTACAAATATGCAGGAACTTTGGAGAGTACTTTTAAAGCTATGAAGAAAAGGGAATGCAATCTCGGAACCTCCCGAGTCTCCATCAAACAACACACACATGCAGGAGTTACAGCAAGAGGAGAATGAGTGAAGAAGGCATAATTGAAGAAGTAGTGACTCTAAACCATTAAAACATTAATTTCATATAGAAGAGAGAATTTCTCTAAAGTAAAAGGCAGAATCTTAAAATAAGAAAAACGGACATTACATACAAAGGTGTCCCAATAGCTTACTAAGTTAAACTAACTTCTCTTCATAAACCATGCATGGCAGGAAGCTATGGAATATATGTAAAATAATGAGATAAGAAGACCATCAAATAAGAATTGTATATCATGGAAAACTGTTTTCCCAAAACAGAGCGATTAAGCATTAGCAGATACATAAGAACCAGGGTTATTTGTATTTTGTGTAATATATTTTTCAAAATATTAAAGAGAATATTTCAGCCTGGAATATTTTTAAAAAAAATTATTCATTTTCAAGCAGAGAGAGAAAGAGAGAGAGAGAGAAAGAGAGAGCACACCAGGGCCACCACCTTGTGGGTCTGGCTTATGTGGGTCCTGGGGAATTGAACCCCGGGCCTTAGGCACTGGAGGCAAGTGCCTTAACCGCTGAGCCATCTCTCCAGCCCTGGAATAAATTTTTTAAAAGTAGAAGATCTGGGAAGAAGCATTGATGGACTTGGCCAGTGTCAAATGAACACATACATGGAAATATCACAGTGTACATCCTGAATGCACGCAAGTAAAGTGACTTAAAATGTAAATTAGATAAGATTGTGTACATTCTTGAAGTTGATGTTTAGCTGAAGTAATTATAACTTAAATATACCAATTGTAACTCCCAACCAAAAAAAAATGTTTAGAATTGTGTCATCTTTTGGGTCCCACAGGAAAAAAAAATGATGAAATTCAAGGCTGGTTTGAGTAATACAGAAGTATCCTTTAAGGAAAAAAAAGTGAGAGTCAGCTCAGAGTATCTTGCTATGCAACTATAACTATTAATCCCGAGTTGATATGCACAAATATTTAGCCAAAAAATTATCCAGTGGTACACATGATATTTGAGAAGACATTATGTGAGAAGGATAAAACCACAAACAATGGACCAGAAGCCTCATTAGTAATTAAGAACATCCTCGTATAAGTTTAATATGGATTCCTTAAAGTTATATGTACAAAGAATTCTCCATGGCCCATTAAAACTCTTAATTATTATAAACGATGTAAGAGAATGTCAAAAAGATTTTCTGTTTAGTCTACGAATTATTTACAAAAATATTCCATATCAACTGTTCCAAGGTTTTCAGGCTTTTACATTTTAACCTTAAATGAGAGACATTTATTTTATTGTTGATGGGATCCTCGAATCATTGTTATATAATACCATCTCACTACTCAAATATAGTGGCATTTGTCCGATTGCAGACATAAACCATGTCTTATTGGTATTATTAAACTCTTTCACGTACACCTAATGGAATATCATGGGACTTAGAGAACTCAATATACTAAGTTATTCTAAAATTACAAATATCATTTCTGAATAAAAACACTACCAAAAATATGCCCTCAAGAAATTAGTAATGTTCCAACAAACTAATAGATTTTGAAATCAATATATAAGAGTATCATTTTTTTACTGAAATTTTAAAGAACAAAATAAAGAAATGGAAAAATGAAAGCAAAATGGATTTTCCTGGAAAGCATGCTGTCCACAGCGCCACAGCGGATTTTACTCATCCATTAACTCTCAGCTTGCGCTGCTTTTATTGCACTTTGCAGATGTATTCTTCCCACTCCTGGATGCCATCAATACTTTTAATTATCATGTTCCTTTTCAACTACTGGCTTTGCTTATGCTGTTTTAACTTTATCGATATTGATTAGCAAAAGTATCGAAGATTAAAAAGAATTTCTAAATATTAAATCTTAGAGTCTTTTTTTTAAAAAAATCATTTCATGTTTCAGAAGCTAAAAAGAAGCTTAATGCAAAGTAATATGTTATACAAAACCATATTTGTACCAAATTTGATTTAATATAGGGTCAAAAAGGGATGGAGAAATGACTCAGTATCAATGACCATGCAACTCTGTGTATCTCAGTTCAGATCCCAGGATCCCATATAAAAGCCAAAAAATGTGGCAGGCTTCTGTAAGCCTATACAGCTCTGGCAAAAGAAAGGCAGAGAAAGAATTTCCCAGAACTTCATGAATGAAGCTGTGAACAATAATGAGAGATCTTGCCTCAAATGATGTGGAAGAAAAGGAATGAGGCAGAAGTTGGTGCAGTTTTCTAGTTGCTGTGCAGAAAGAATCCAAGCAAATGCAGCTTGTGGAGGAATGGGTTTATTAGGCTTATGGACTCGAGGGGAGACTCCATCCTGGCAGGGAAAACGATGGCATGAGCAGAGAGGTGGACATCACCTCTGCCACAGCACTGCAAACAGTGGCAGGACGGTGTGCGGAACACTGGCAAGGGGAAGCTGGCTTATAACCCCCAAAACCCACCCACAACAACACTGCTCCATTGAGTTTGTAAAATCCAAACTGCCATCATCTGAGGAGAGATCACTAAGAACACATTTATTTGTTTGTGGGGGACACCTGGATCAAACCATGACAGTCCCTGACCTTCAAACACATATCATGGTGTGTGTTCACTTGAACTTACACACAGACACACCAAAAAGGAATAAAACAATTAATCACTAAAAATCTGGACAAGAGTTTTTAGTCAAATACATAGGTTGGAATATATTATCATCTATTTCTTTGGGAGAATAAAGCCATAAGTACCCTTTATTGTGGAGACGCTCATGTTTTAGCCACTAATATATTTAGTAATCTATGTGGTTAATTAGTGTTTGTTAACTGTCCTGAAAAGCATCTTACTAAGAAAAAAATCAATATTAACAGTTTAACATATAACCATGACAGGTTTAAGTAAAACTTACATCACAACTTATTATCATG
The DNA here is from genome assembly GCA_004024765.1 of Zapus hudsonius. Taxonomy (NCBI): domain Eukaryota; kingdom Metazoa; phylum Chordata; class Mammalia; order Rodentia; family Dipodidae; genus Zapus; species Zapus hudsonius. The sequence goes on along the minus strand of PVHP010038494.1, from coordinate 5,240 downwards.
AATGCTTGTTTCCACTGTTAGGCAGAAAGATATTATTTTCAATTTTCTGCTTAAAACATGTATGGTGGCATATTATATTTGCTATTTAGCAGGGAGTAGATGTTCCACATTTTTTAAACCAAGTTTTGGAGATAAAAGTACAGTGTTCAAGGTGCTTATAATTCATACACTTGTTTTCAAATTTAAGACATAAAAACTGAGCACAGACACATAAATTACCTGTAAAAGTCTTTTAAACTGAAGTCAAGAGCACCCTCAGAAGATTCTAGATGATGACTAAATTGGATGCCAGGTGACGAAGCTGACTGAAGTTAGGCTCATTAGATGCAAGTTAATAATTGTAATACAGAACTTAGATATAAAGGCAGAAATCACATGATTACCTTAATTGGGGGAACAAATATTTGTGAAAAACACCAACATCCCTTCATAACCAAAAAGGTCCTAAAAATATTCTACCAGGAAACTCACTTTTTATTAGCAAAATTTTAAAAATCAACACAAAAATCAGTAGTATTTCTATATACTTATAAGAAATTTGACAAGGAAAAAAATCCAGAAAAGTAGGAAGGTTCTATTCATAATAAATCAAAATACATATACTAAATAATATGAAATACCAAGAAATGCACTTAATCAAGGTGATATAATACCTCTAAACTAAAAATTAAAAAAAAACTGTAAAACTCAGGCAAGTGAAGAAAATACAATTTATATTGTTAAATTGATGATATCACTGAAAGTTATATACTGCTTCAATTCAATACCCATCATGATTTCATTGTCATTTTCACAAAAGTAGAAAAAGTTATAAATTATCCTGAAGTTCATATGTAAACATGAAATACACTAAATAGCCCAAATAATAGTAAGCAAAAAGAAGAGTACTATGCATATTTCATTGCCTGACTTAAATTTGTTACAGAGCCATGGTAACACAAACAGTATAGTACTAGCACAAAAAAATACATGTAGATCAATGGAACAGAATAAAGGATCATATATGAACCCATAAAGCTACAGGCATCTGATATTTGACAAAAATACTCTTTGGAGAAATGATACCCTGTTCATAAAAGGTGCTGAGAAAACTGGATATACACATCAAGAAAAATGAAGCTCGATCAATATCTGTCAACCTGCACAAAAATCCATTGAAAATGGATCAATGGCCTTAATGTGATTTGAACCTGAATGTCATCAAGGAGGTAGGTGAAACACTTCAATATATGTGCATAGGCAAGTAGTTTCTGTAAAGAATTCCAATAGCACAGGAAATAATTCCCAGAATTGATGAATGGGATTACATGAAACTAAAGAGTCCTGAACATCAGTGAACAATGATCAGAATGAAGCTTTAATGTATAGACTGGAGAGAAATATTTGCCAACTTCCAATCAGACATGGTAGATACACACAAGCACATAGACACACATGAAAGAAAACCCAAATTATCTAATCATTACATGGACTCATGAATAAAATACACTTTTTGGACATGTGTGTGTGTGTGTGTGTGTGTGTGTGTGTGTGTGTGTGTGTGATGTGGAAAGATTGTGTGTAGTTATATGTTGGGTCCTGTAGTGCATGCATAGATGCATAGATCTGCACACCTATGTGCAGACATGCAAAGGCCACAGGAGGTCATCCAATGTCCTCTTTTTGCTCACCTTCCTGTTTCTTTGAGATGAAGTCTCTCACTCAACCTAGAGCTGATCCTGAAGCAGTCTTTTCAGATGCTTGTTGGTTTGTTTATATTTATGTAATCATTTATTTTTGGTTCGCAAGTCCCAGGGAATCTCTGGTCTATGTTCCCTGCAGGACTGGCATTACAGACATACATGGCTGCCTTGCCCATGTGTTCACATGAGTAAACACAAGAGAATCAAACTTGGATGGTCTCAGGACCTCTTGGGTCCTCACGTTTCCACAGCAAGCTCTCTAAACTGCCGAGTCATCTCCCCAGCCCAGGAATATATACATTTTAAAAGAAGAAATACAAGTAACCAAGAAGTACCTGACAAAGGGTTCCATCTACCTAGCCATCAAGTCAATGCAAATGACAACTGCTCTGATATAACGTATCACTCCAGCGAGTAAGGTTGTCATTTAAGAAAATCAATCACAATATAATTGCTGGTGAGGATGTGTAAAAAAATACGGTCTCTTATTGATTACTGGTGGGAATGTAAATTAGGATAATAAGTATGGAAACCCCCCAGGGGGGAATGCAACTAGAATTACGTGACCCAGCAATATGACTCTTGATTATATTCCTAAAGCCTTCTAAGTCAACACTCCATGGAGATACTTCCATACTCATGCTCATTGGTACATTAGTTAAAAGAATAAAAAAAAATGGAACATCCAAGATTTCTATCAATAGATGAAAAGATAAAGAATATATCTTACACTTACACAGTAGAATTTTATTGAGCTCAATTTTATATTCTGTTTTCAAACGCCCCACCAGTGACATATATTTTACCTTTAGTAAATGAAAAAAAAATTCCAAGTGAAGAAAAGAGAAACTGAAGACACAGTTAGAGGAAGAGGAGATGGACAGGACGAGAGCCCATTAGCACTGAGGAATGGTTGAATATTGAAATCTTACACATTCTGACAAAAATGCAAATGCCTAAGTGTACAGAATAAGTTTTAAATTGATACCAATTTCCCATCACATAAATAAAATGAAAATTGGATCATTTAAACAAAAGATTAAGAATAGGACCATTCCATTTTGTATAAATGCATCACCGGAGCTGACAATAATGGGCTTATCAACATGTCCTCATGGATGATGATGAGGGATACCCCCAAAAGTCATCAAAATAGAAGAAAGAGAAAAATATAAGAAGTCAGAAAGAATACGAGTTTAATGGAGTAAAGACAAGAGTACATAGGCAAAAGGTAATTGGAAGGAATGATGATAAACATAGATCATGGACCTGAATGGAAATTGTTAATGAAATATTATTTTAAAGAAAAAAAAATAAAAATAGGACCAAATAAAAGGATGCCGAAAGAAATAAAATGGAGAAGATAATGCAGAATGCAGGTCGTTACAGCACAGGTGAGGTATTTCCCTTATGTTATTAAAATAAAATGAAACCTACATTTGGAGGACATAAGAAAAATAGTTAAAATTAAAAAAAATGCCCCCAGGGAAAAATTGGAGTAGAGACAAGATACATTGAATTTATCATCAAAATTTCAGCTGGAAAGTTGGCTCAGCAGTTAAAGGCACTTCCTTGCAAAGCCTGACACTACAGGTCTACTTGCCCAGCACCCATGTAAAGCTGGATGCACAAAGTGGCTTATTCCTCTTGGAATTTGTTTGCACTGGCAAGAGACCATGCTATGCCCATTCTCTCTCTCTCTTTCTCTCTCTCTCTCTCTCTCTCTCTCTCTCTCTCTCTCTCTGTGTGTGTGTCTCCCTTTCTCTTTATTTTTGTAAATAAATAGGACAGTTATTTTAAAACCCCATATTCTGATAGATTCATCCCATTTGACTTAACAATAAATTTATAGAGGGCTGGAAAGATAACTTAACAGTTAGGCGTTTGCCTGCAAAGCCTAATGATCTGAGCTTGAATCCCCAGTGTCCGGTAAAGCAAGATGAACAAAAAATAGCATGCATCTGGAGTTCATTTGTAGAGTCTAGAAGCCCTAGAGTGCTCTCTTTCTCTCTCTCTTTCTCTCTCTGAAAATAAATAAGTAAAAATATTTTAAAAGAAATTTATAGAACCTGTAATATTTATTAACCGTATTTCAGAAAATAAAGTTCACTATTTTTCTGAATGTAATTTTAACCAAGAATATTAATGGTGAGATGTTACAAGCCTTGCTATTAATGATTCATGATAACCATGTTGGTCCTTATCACTTCTGTTATTAGGCATTGTACCCCAGGGTCTAATCAGAATAAAACTATAGGAAAGAAAATATTCAAAAGACTAGATTTTCAGATTGTAGAAATTTCCTTATAGAAAATTCAAGAATACCTAGAATCTGAGACTCCTCGAATTATCATTCAACAAGATTGCTAGATGCAAAATAGAAATACTTACATTAGTATAGGAAGATAAAAATCAATATCCTTACCAGAAAATTAAGCAGTGAGCAAATAAAAATTACATTCACAACAACCCCAAATTTGATGTAAAATTAGGAGATTTTTACCAAATCATATCTAATAGGGGGAAAATATTGAAATACATCAAAGTAGAATAAAGTAGCTCAGGAATAACCAAAATGATATTTAAATGCTCTGTCTAATCCAAACTTTCTTTTTTCCCATTATGCTTAAGGTTTTACAAGTAAATAAATATTCTGTATGTATTTCTTATTTCATCAAATTATTTCATAATGTCTGTGATTATGAGTAGTAATTTATAAAGGAAATTGCCAAATATAATTAAGTATTAATATGAAGAAACTATACATAAAACAAAGAAACCAACAAATAGAGATAAAGGAGAATTATGGAGATGAAATCCAGCATTATTCTGACATTATAATCCCTTCCTCTCTGTAAACACAAGTAGATTTTGTAATATAAGTCCAATTTCCTTAAGAACATTATTGAGAAATGTTGACTAAAGGAGACATAGAACAGTTAGTTTCAATCAAAATAAAAAATGCAAAAGTCGGTGTATGATTCATTCCTTTCAAAAGTTACCAAATAAAAATTTTCTTAAAAAATGGTGCTAAAGTTGTAGGTTTGGTCTTTGAAATTCTTTTAAACATTTCATTAAAAAAACTTTTAAAACTGTAGCAAGTCTAGGCTAATCTTACGATTCATGAAAATAGCACAACATGACAGGGTACACATATCTATCAATGTGGCATCTACTTGTCCCTACACCATCAGAAGTTATACTTTAAAATTTCTAGACTTCAACCCACTTTTGCAGAATCAGAATCCATGGGGTAATGATAATTAATAGGAGGTAAGTATGAGATGGAGCTAGGATCCGTTAGTAGACTTTAAACTATGTGAACTTGGACTTTTGGCTAAGATCAAGTGTCAAACAGGTTTGCTATTTGTTTCCAGTCTATCTAGAGTGAAATTTCATATCACTGCTAGGAACAATTTTAAGTAGTATACATAATAATATGTGTTTGATAAAATAGAAAATGTAAAGTGTAGGAAAATCGCTGGGAGAATACAAAGGAAAACACACAAAAAATACCTCTCTAGACAATATTTTGGGGGATGTCTCTAAGAACTCCAA
>PVHP010038493.1:0-16854 GCA_004024765.1 Zapus hudsonius | reverse complement strand
CTGTATTTCTCTGCTTGAAAATGAATAAATAAAATATTAAAATAAATAAATAAAAAGTTAAAAAAAAAGCCGGGCGTGGTGGTGCGTGCCTTTAATCCCAGCACTCGGGAGGCAGAGGTGGGAGGATTGCCGTGGGTTCAAGGCCACCCTGAGACTACATAGTGAATTCCAGGTCAGCCTGGACTAGAGTGAGACCCTACCTCGAAAAACTAAAAAAAAAAAAAAGGCCAGAGTTCCCTCACCCTCACACACCTGCTTGAAACATGGGAGGCTGACTGACTAGAAATGACTAAGCCCAAGGCCACAGAAGAGAAGGGAAAGACAGTACTGGCTAAGCAATTGGGAATTCTATCACTCCAAAGCCTGCCATTGGAAAAAGATTAACAAAGAAAATATATCAAGGTTAAAGTTTATGTAAAAGCTTCTAAACTTAATATAGATGAGATACTTGGGCCAGATCTGAGAGGGTCTTTTGTGAAAATTCTTCTGCCTCGATGCTAATGCCAGAAGTTTGTCTTCTTGGCCCTGTACAAACTGGCAATGGGACCTGAGAAGAGGAAACAGGCTGCAACGCAGCTTTCACTGTGGGGTTTATACTGTTTCGCTGTGCTCCCCAGTGACTGGGAATTGATCAAGAAAGTTAAACACTAGGAACAGACCCCAGGTGGGCACCAGAGGCCAAAGAGGGTTGAATCCCACTCCTATTGGGGTACCTCTAGCTGCCAGTGTGGCTGATGCTTTGTTTTCTCTACCCCTCCCTCCTCTGTGGATGTCAGGGCCCCTTTGCTCACAAGCCCAGAGCCCACGGATGGAGACATTCCTGATGGCACTGCCTACTTGGCTTCTCTGCTTTGCTGAACCAGGGAGACAGCAAACATGGGAAATATCAGGATGCTGAGCCCAGAATGAAAATGGGTGAGTCCCAAGTTGCTACAGACAGATGGGGACTTCTTATAAGTAATTTGTTGTAACTGTTTTAAAGTTTGCTTTATCTCTCTATGGCTTTATGGAACTGCTAACAGAAAACAACCTAAAGATTTATGCTTGAATTCAGAAGTATGTTCTAACCTGCCTTCATATATGTATTTTTTTGGTTTTTCGAGGTAGGGTCTCGCTCTAGTCCAGGCTGACCTGGAATTCACTATGTAGTCTCAGGGTGGCCTTGAACTCACAGCAATCCTCCTACCTCTGCCTCCCGAGCGCTGGGATTAAAGGCGTGCGCTACCATGCCCCGTGTAATCTCTTTTTTACAAAAGATCATTTTAAGAAGCTACTTGATAACATGAAACAGATACTTATGTTGGTATATTTAAAATTTTATGATAAAAATATTCTGAGATTTGGCCTCTCCCACAGAGACTGATACATTAATAACCTCATAGAGGAAGGCTCTCAATGGAATACAGGAGAATATACATAATAATATAAAGGGAGGCACTAACAAATGATATGTTTGTACAATGAAGAATGTCTTTAATGAAAGTTTTGATGGTCGTTATAATGAGATAAGTTGATTAAAAAGATAAACTGGAAGGAAACTTTAATGCCGGATGTTAAATGTTCGATGATAAAAAGATATTATTACAGAATGTTTACATAGATTTTAAGATAAAATATGTGGATAATGATATCAGTAAATGTAAACAGAAGGTTAAAGATATATAGATATGATATATAAGGAGACAAAATAGATAAGCTGAATCTTAAAAGTTTTAATCAAAAAAAGTTTTAAACAGACTCATTAGGATGGGAACTGTGGGGACTTCTGAAGTTGAACTTAATGTTGTATCTTACATCATGTATGATTACTTGGGGGCAGGGCAGACTGTAATGGCTTGATCCAGGTGTCCTCCACAAATGAGTATGTTCTAAATGCTTACAAGGATGAGAAAGAACTTTGTTGGGACTTTTCCAGAAGCACTTTGTGTGAGAAATTTGCTGTGTTCTGCCTGCCTGTGTGTCCTGAGAACTTGTGCAGGGCTGCTTTATGCAGAAGTGGACTGATGTGAGCAGATGGAGATGACACACACAAAAAAGGAAAATCTCTGGGCTAAAACTACTGCCCGTTCAGCTGCAATTGTTTGAGAGATTACAGCCCCTGAGATTGGGCCAGGTGATCTGCATTTGAGCAGCAGGAAGACTCTTTTGAACTCTTTTGAGCAGCAGACTCTTTTGAAGTAAGGGGCTGAATGCTAAAGGAAGTTTACTGCTCTCCAAAGTAAGCTTTATTCCCCTGGGATTAACAAATTGGTATTTTAGCTGGTACTATGGGGTATAAAAAACGCAGGAAGAGAAGGTCATAAGATTTATAACATGGTTTAGGCCATGGATAATGTAAAATAGGTGTGTTAGATTGCCTGTGTGGAGACCTGATAGAACCATGAGGATAAACCATGGGTTTTAATGGAGACACAGTGAATGCCAGGACTATGGGATGGCTGCCAAGGAGAGCTGCCAGCACTGGATAAAGTTTTCCCAGACTGTGAGTAGCCAAGCTGGAGGGACAAAATTAAAATTCTAGGAGACTTGTTACTGGTTAGAAGAAAAATAAAGAAAGGAAGGAAGGAAGGAAGGAAGGAAGGAAAAAAGAAAGAAAGAAGAAAGGAAGGAAGAAAGAAAGAAGGGAGGGAGGGAAGGAAGGAAGGAAGAAAGGAAGGAAGGAGAAGAAAAGAAAGAAGAATGAATAATTTCAAATGTTGGTAAAGGTGTGGGGAAAAGAGCCCTTATTCATTGTTGGTGGGATTGGTGGCAGTACACTGGTGCAACCACTGTGGAAAGTAGTGTGGAGGTTTCTCAAATCTACCAAGGAGGCTGTAGAGATGGCTCAGCAGTTTAGGTATTTGCGTGCAAAGCCTAAAGGCCCATATTTGATTCCCCAGCACACATATAAAGTGCAGATGCAAAGAGTAGTGCGTACGTCTGGAGATTGCAGGAGGCCCTAATCTCTCTCTCTCTTTCTCTCTCTCTCTCTCTCTCTCTCCCTCCCTCCCTCCCTCCTTGAAAATAAATAAAAATTCTTTTTCATGGGGGAAAGGTTCAAGGTAGGGTCCTGCTCTAGCCCAGGCTGACCTGGAATTCATTATGTAGTCTCAGGCTTGTCTTGAACTCACTCTGATCCTCCTACCTTTGCCTCCCAAGTGCTGGGATTAAAGGCATGTGTCACCAAGCATGTTTCAATAAAAATACTTTTTTTTTCATCATCATCAATGTTTACTGGGTACCTATCATGTGCAAGGCTAGGGGCTCGGAAAGATACAAGGATCAGTCTCACAGCCTGCCCTCAAGGGGTTTACAGTCTATTTATAAGGGCACACAGACTCTGCAGATACTTTGGGTCTATCAACCTCCTCCTCAACCTGCCATTTAACCCCATCCCTCCAAATTTTAAGCTTAATATATTTACTTCCTTTCATCCAGCAGGAAGGATAAATCTGAAAGTCTTTTAAAATGCAAACTTTTATTTGTAAACAAAATTCATCTTATTAGAAAAATTTTGAATATATATTGCAATTAAGAAAATCTTCAAATGTGTAGTTCTTGTATAAGCTTTTCTCCTAAATCTTATTAATAAAAATACTTTTTAAAAAACTATCTAATGACCTAGCTATAAACTTGTGGTTCTAGTCAGGTGTCCCCCATAAACATTTGTGTCCTAAGAACTTGTGCTGGGTTGCATTGTGTAGAAATGGACTGGTGTGAGCAGATGGACATGGCACAGTGAAAAATGAAATATCTGAAGCTGGGCATGGTGGCACACGCCTTTAGTCCATGCACTCAGGAGGCAGAGGTAGGAGGATCATTGTGAGTTTGAGGCCATCCTGAGACTACATAGTGAAGTCCATGTCAGCCTGGGCTAGAGCAAGACTGTATCTCAAAAAAAAAAAAAAAAGGAAAGAAATATCTGGTCCAAAACTGCTGCCTGTTCATCTGAAATTGTTTGAGAGATTACAACCATTGAGATTGGACCAGGTGATCTGCATTGGGACAGCAGGAAGAATGCAGAATCTTGAAGTAAGGGGCCTGAATGTTGAAAGACTGTTCTACTCTTCAAAATCACATTTATTTTCTCCCTGGATTAACAAGTTGGTAGAATGCAGGAAAGAGGGGGTCATTGGATTTGCAATATGGTTTTGTTTTGGGAAATGGCCATGGGTAGTGTGAAACAGGCTTGTTGGATTACCTGTGTGGAGACCCAATGGAGCCGTGAGAATGAACCATGGGTTGCAGTGGAGACCCAATGGGGATGCCAGGACTATGAGATGGCTGCCAAGGAGAGCTGCTGGCTCCAGATGAAGTTTTCTGGGACTGTGAGTAGTCTGGCTGGAGAGGCAGAATTGGAACTCCAGACACTCATCACTGGTTAAAATTATTGGACTTGGCTGGGTGTGGTGGCGCACGCCTTTAATCCCAGTACTCGGGAGGCAGAAGTAGGAGGATCACCACGAGTTCAAGGCCACCCTGAGACTACATAGTGAATTCCAGGTCAGCCTAGGCTAGAGCCAGACCCTACCTTGAAACCCCCCCTCAAAAAAAAAACAAAAACTAAAGCCAGGTATACCCATTCTCTCTCACTTTTATCACTCTCTGCTTGCAAATAAATAAATTAATTATTTAAAAGGAGCTGTGCGCAATGGTACACGCCTTTAATCCCAGCACCTGGGAAGCAGAGATAGGAGGATTTTCATGAGTTCCAGGCCAGCCTGAGACTACATAGTGAATTTTAGGTCAGTGTTGACTAGAACCTCAAAACCCACACCACAAAAAGTCACACAGTAAACTAGTGCTGGGATTAAAGGCGTGCACCACCACGCCCAGCTCCAGCTTAGTTTTCAATTTTTGAGACAGGGGCTCAGGTAGCCCAGGCTGGCCTGGAATTTACTATGTAGCCAAGGATGACCTCAAGATTTGCTAGAGAACTTCCTGTCTGCTGGTGAGTAAGTTCCAGATCTTTCACCAACAATGGCAATATATATGCAGATGTACTGAGTTATATTCCATCTCTTCCTGGGCTCCCTGGCACACACCTGTGATTCAAGCACTGAGGACATGGAGGCAAGAGGATCAAGAGTTCAAGGACAGCTTAAGCTACATGAGCCCTTGACTCCAAAAACCAAACAACAATAAATAAGCCTGGTTTACAGTCTACATAGTGAGTTCTAATGTAGATGGGTTACATAGTGAGACCTTGTCTCAAAAAAATAAAATTTCATTTGTCATCAGGGCATGATAGAGGCAGGAAGATAAGCTACATAGGAGGCCCTGTCTCAAAATGAGAAATCATTCCACTTCTCCATCCTTTGAAATTAGTGTGGAATTGTAAGTTGCTGTGAGTAGAATATGCTAGAAGTAATATATAGGTTCAAGGCATGGCCTTAAGAGGCACTGCAGCCTCCATTTCCACCTTTGCTGAGGCATGAGGTCATGATGCTATGAATAACCCCAGGATGAAATGTCATGTGGAGGGAGTAGCTTAGCCGTCAGAACTGTGATCGGACACACGAGTGTGAGTGAGCACATCATGGGTCATCCAGCCTGGGCAGAGGTGTCTGCTGACTATACTTCTTGCATATTCAAAGCCAGACCAGCAGAGAACCCACTGTCACCCCCAGAATTTGGAAAAACAATAAATGGTTATTTCAGCATTGAGTTTCTGGAAGAAGTTTCTTACCCAGCATATTTCAGAATTGGAATTTCTTGCTCAAATTATGTATGGATTTTTAAAAATTTATTTATTTTTCAAAATTTTATTTATTTTCAAGCAGAGAGAGAGATGGGGAGAGACAAAGATAGAAAGTAGGAGAGAATATGGGCATGCCAGAGTCTCTAGCTATTGCATAGGAACTCCAGATGCATATGCCACTTTGTGCATCTGGCCTTATGTGGGTACTGGGGAATTGAACCCAGATGCTTAGGCTTCACAGGCCTTAACCACTGAGCAATCTCTCCAGTCCCAGATTTATTATTTTAATAAATATTGTTTGATATGTATCATTTTTGTATTCCTACCAATAATAGGCAAAAGTACCTGTTTCCTAGTCATAGTGAAACAATGTTTTGTCAAATTGATGGACTTGACCTAATGGATTAAGTAGTGTTTCAGTATTGTCTTACTTTTTGGTGCTTGGGATTGATTTCAGGGCCTTGTGCATGCTAAGCAAGCACTATTGCTGCTGAACTACAGCTCAGTCTCATCTCCACACTGGCCTAGAACTCACCATCCTTTTTGCCTCAGCCTCCAGAGTGTTGGTATTTCAGCCATGTACCACCACTTCTAGCTCTTAATTTTCATTTCTACTATCAGGTATGATCTTGGACATCTGCGTGTATGTTTAAAGCCTTATGAGAACTCTTTTTTTTGTTTTGTTTTTTTGTTTTTTCAAGGTAGGGTCTCGCTCTAGTCCAGGCTGACCTGGAATTCACTATGTAGTCTCAGGGTAGCCTTGAACTCACGTCAATCCTCCTACCTCTGCCTCCCGAATGCTGGGATTAAAGGTCTGCGCCACCACATCTGGCCATGAGAACTCTTAAGTAGTAGGGAGATTAGCCATTTGTATAAGAATTACAAATATATTTCTCAGTTTGTTGATTCTCTTGATTTTTAGAAACATTATACACACACATATATAATTTATTTATTTATAAGTAGAAACTCTGTATGAACAATTCTTGTGTTGGTACCCCCATTTCCCTCCCTGGCCCCAATCCACTGAGAGCTCTCCTCAGTGGGATTGCTGGAACAATCCATGGAATGGAGGGCTATGAATTGTGCAAGCAGTAGACAGTTTTTCTTGGGGATGGCAATGCCTCTGGATGTCCCCCCCAGCATGGCTCTTACAATCTTTTCACCCCCCTCTTCTGCAAAATTCTCTGAGCCATGTTTTAAGTGTGCTTTACTATTGAGCTCTTAAGAGTCCCTGGGTTTCTGCTTTGACTGTTTTGAGTATCACTGGTATCTGTCTCCATTACCCTTGCATAGGTTGTCTGACTTGCTGTGGAAGCAGCACTCTTGCTCATCTCGCCACCTCCTCTATGAGGAGGGCCCTAGGTGATGTTAAGGGTGGTTCATCTCCTTCCTGAGAGTCAGCCATCATTTCAGGTATTGTTGGTGGAATTAGGTTGTCCACAGTTCTCACTGCCTTCTGAAAAATACAAACAGAATTTAACCCCTGGTAGCTCTGTTATGGCTGTTAGTCCACCATCCTGACTAGAAGTCTAGAAACTTTTTTTTTTTTTTGTTTTTTCGAGGTAGGGTCTAGCTCTAGTCCAGGCTGACCTGGAATTCACTATGTAGTCTCAGGGTGGCCTTGAACTCACGGCGATCCTCCTACCTCTGCCTCCTGAGTGCTGGGATTAAAGATGTGTGCCACCACACCCAGCTGAAACATTTTTATTTTTTTATTTATGAGAGAGAGAAAGACAGAGAGAAAGAGAGAGAGAGAGAGAGAGAGAGAGAGAGAGAGAGAGAGAGAGAGAGAGAGAGAGAGAGAGAGAGAAAGTGCATGGGTACACCAGGGCTTCTTGCTGCTGCAAATAACTTCAGATGCATGCACCACTTTGTGCATCTGACTTTATATGGGTGCAGGGGGATCAAACCTGGGCCAGCAGACTCTGCAAACAAGTGCCATCTCCTGAGCTCTGTCTCTTGATTTTTGTTTCTGATATCTTTCCATGCATATTTTTTTCTTTAAAGATATAAAGGATTATACATTTTCCTCTTTTCCTTCACCCCCCCTCTTCTTCTTCTTCTGAAAAAGAAGACAGGCCCTCACCATATAGCCCAGGCTGTCCTCAAACTTGCAGTGAACCTTCTGCTTCACCCTCCTGAGTACTTGGATTCCAGCCATGCAAACCCATACATAACTAGGTTCCTTGTCTTTCTTATAGTTTTTTAATGGAATTTATTCTGACAAATTACATGCTCCATCAATTTTTTTGCAGTGTGAGGAAAGATCGCAGGGCTTTGTACATGCTAGACAAATGCTATACCATTAAGCTACACCCCAGCCCATTCACCACCTTTAGAATAAACTAATGACCTAAGTAATCTAGTGTCACCCATGTGAAGAGACACATATGGGGAAAAGAAGACAGTTTTGGAGGTTTTCATGGAGAGGTGATGCCTACTGTTAGGATGCTGGGCTTAAGGTCATTTGAGGATGTCTAGGAGGGGACACCCAGGACAGGACCTCTAGGAGGCCAGCAGATAGGTATCAGGTAAAGCCACAGGAATGGGCATAGCTGGAAGAGGGCAAGGTCTCAGATGCAACTCTAGGGAGTGGTCAAGTTCCAACTCTCCAAACATATGAAGAACTATAGGGGCTTCATCTCTGTGGCCTATGGACTTATGGAAACAGCCTCAGCCTCAGAGATTCCTCTTCTGTATGCCAGGATTGGGGTGGGTAAGCCGTTAAATGACACATGTGGGTATCTTTGGGAACAAAGCAATCAGGAGGGAGAGAGGAGGAGCAACATCTGCCCCAGCAGTCAGTCCTAACAGCAGGCCTGGGAGAGAGCCTTCGACAAGGAGGAAGGGGCTCCTTCTTCCCCAAACAACCTGAAGCAGGACATGAACAGGTAACAACAAGCCCCTGGTAGTGATAGAACACAGGGAGCCAGCCCTAACTGGTATTCTCTTTTCTTTTTCCTTTCCTTTCTCCTCTCTCTACATCACCCCATTCTTCCTCCTAATCCCCCCTCTTTTATCCTTTCCTTCAGGCTGTGGTGGGGATTGAACCAAGGGCCTTGTGTATGCTAGGCAAACACTCAACACTTGAGCTATAGTCCCAGCCCTTAGCTGATGAGCATAGTATAGTGGTTAAGAGTACAGACTCAAGTGGTCTACCATCTGCTTTCAAAGCCTGACAATGTCATTTACTAGCTGCATAACCTTGGGCAAATTACTTCTCTAGTTTCCTCTTCCATAAATCGAATAGTAATAGTACCTATCTAATAGAATTATTTTACAGATTCAATAATTTTTTTCCCAAGGCAGGGTCTCATTCTAGACGACCAGTCTGACCTGGCACTCACTCTGTAGTCCTAGACTGGCCTCAAACTCACATTAATCCTCCTATCTCAGCCTCCCGAGTGCTGGGATTAAAGGTAAGCACTACCACGCCTGGTTCAATGGATTTCTTTTTAATATTTTATTTATTTATTTTACAGAGAGAGAGAGAGAGAGAGAGAGAAAGAGAATGAGAATGGGTGTACCAGGGCCTCTAGCCACTGCAAATGAACTCCAGGTGCATGTGTCATTTTGTGCATCTGGCTTTACGTACTGGGTACTGGGTACTGGGTAATCAAACCCAGGTCGTTAGGTTTTGTAGGCAATCACCTTAATGGCTGAGACATTTCTCCATCCCGCTTAGTGAATTTTTTTGGCGATATTCTCACGTAGCCCAGGGTGACCACAAACTCACTATGTAGCAGAGGACTGACTTTGAACTTCTGATCTTTCTTCCACCTCCTCCAAAGTTCTGATATTACAGGTGTACACACTACTATGCCTGGTTTATGGGGTGCTGAAGTCCAAGTCTTCATGCATTTCACGCACTCTACCTACTGAGCTACATCCCAGCCTTATTTTGTTTCTTCAGACAGGGTCCCATGGAGCCCAGGCTAGCCTCAAACTTGCTATGTAGTCCAGGCTGGCCTGGAACTCCTGCTTCTCCTGCCTCTGCCTCTTAAGTCCTGTTATTATAGACACGTATAACCATGCCAGGCTCAGTGAATTAATATTAATAAAGTATTAATTAATTAATATTAATAATTTATACCCAAACTGGGCGTGGTGGTGCACGCCTTTAATCCCAGCACTCGGGAGGCAGAGGTAGGAGGATTGCCGTGAGTTCAAGGCCACCCTGAGACTACATAGTGAATTCCAGGTCAGCCTGGGCTAGAGTGAGACCCTACCTCAAAAAAACAAAAAAAATAATTTATACCCATGTCTAACACATATAAGTGCTACATAAATATTAAATGAAAAATAAATAATTTTATTCATTCATGAATACTTACTGATTAGTATGTAATGTTGCAGGTGTTGGGGGCCCAGCAATGAATAAGGCAGTTGAATAATCTGTGTCCTCATGGCATTTATTTCTAGTAAAATACATGGCCTGAAAGAGCCAGGTAGAGATAAGAGATGTGCAGGAGTTGGCCAGACCACTAGGCTAGCACCTGGTGCATAGTAGGACTCAGAAGATAGAAAAAGGAAGGAAGACCCAGGGCGTACAACAAATCAGAATCCCTGGCAGAGACACTGGAGCTACTGAAATCCTCAGAATAAGAACCGTCATCATAAGACAGCAGCATATATGCATACAGCATCAGTCCACAGCAGGTACTGTTCTGTTCACATACACCATCAAATTTATTCCCTACAACACTAAGAGTCAGGTATTCTTCTTCCCATTTTTCTGATGGGAACTGAAGCACAGAGAGGCTAAATAACCTGTCCCATAGAGGTGAATGAGCAGGGATCCCAGCTCAGGTCATATAGCTCTGGTGCTGGTAGAACAAGTCCTGCAGGTAGAGAGGACAGGACAGGTTGCTAAGCCTCAGGATCATGCAGAGACTGGACTACATACAGACTGGAAGGAATATGTACCCCCAACATCCAAGTCTCACTATACTCAGAAGGCTTGGGAAGAACAAGGGGACCACTTGTGGGGGGCTCCATCACCAGCCTAGTTTGTCCAAATGTTCCCACACATCATTCCATAAGGCTTTGAGGCCAGCCTCCTGGGACCATGATTCACTCATTATGCCAAAGTTTGTGACTCCACAAATGAAATAATGAATATCCTAATCCCGAGATAAACTCATAGAGGCACCAACCACTCCACATTGCAGCTAAGGAGGGCTTAACAAAGCCAGACATCAAGAGGCCGAGACAGGCAGGTGAGACTGGAAGGACCGAGAGAGCTGGAATCCACAGTAGCAAAGGCTGGAGAGAGAAAACTCTCACCAGTTTACAAGACCTTTCCTTTCTTTCTTTCTTTCTTTTTTTTTTTTTTTTTTTTTTTTTTTTTGGTTTTTCGAGGTAGGATCTCACTCTATCCCAGGCTGACCTGGAATTCACTATGTAGTCTCAGGGTGGCCTTGAACTCATGGTGATCCTCCTACCTCTGCCTCTCGAGTGCTGGGATTAAAGGTGTGCGCCACCATGCTTGGCTAACCTTTCTTTATCTTAAAAAATATTTATTTGCAAGCCCAGAGAGAGAGAGAAAGAATAGACCAGGGCCTCCTTCCATGGCAATCAAACTCTAGATGTATGCAGCATTTTGTGCATCTGGCTTTTCATGGATACTGGGGAACTGAACCTGGGCCTTAGCAATCTATCAGCCCGCTTTCTTTTTGAAAAAAATATTTTTATTATTTGCAGGCAGAGAGACAAGTGGGTGTCTGTCAGGGCCTCCCACAACTGCTACGGAATTTTGGGTGCATGGAATTCCCAGTGCATGTGCACTCTGCATCTGGCTTTGTTTGTATGGGTACTCAAACCCTGAACATCATGCCTTGTAAACAAGTGCCATCTTTCCAGACCCATAACTTTTCTTGATATTATCGAATTTTTACTTTAGCATGGCAGAAACTGCCAGACCTGTTGTCAAAGGGGGAATTTAAGTTTCATAGAGGAACAATGAAGTATTCAAGATCACATTTAGGACTGGGAGTCAGGTGTCCAAGAGCCTTTTCATCATAGCACCCAGAGAGGGAAAAGGCATGTGTGGGGGGACTTAGGATGTAAGGGACAGCTAGAGAGGCACAGGCTGATATGGAAGACCCCAATGCAGAGGGATTCCTCCTCATGATTTTTTTTTTTTTTTTTGGTTTTTCCTTAGTAAGGTCTCACTGTAGCCCAGGCTGGCTTCAAACTCACGGCTATCTTCCGACCTCTGCCTCTGAGTGCCCCCTCATGATCTTTAGGGAACCTTGCTAGGCAGAGCTGGGGCTCCTGAGAAGCACACCGAGGCTACATTTCTTCTGGTGTGTTCATCAGCCCATCCTCACTCCTCATTCTCAACCCCAGGCAAGCTGCATTCTAAAGGGAAATGGATCAAACCCCTAAACACAGTCAGCATCTGCCAGTTTCCAATCTTGTAACCACTGAACTTGAGAGCAGAGTATATCCACAAAGACCATCTCCTTAACCGCCTTCTGTCACCCATGTACAGAGATGGGACATCAAGATTCAGAGACAAGAAGTGACTCTCCAAAAGCCCATAGCAACACACACACCCCCCCCAAGTCCATAGCAATTCAAGCTCAGGAATCTCAGCTTCCTGATCAGGACACACTAGAGACAGGGCCCATTGCTTCCTTTGCTTGAAACTTCTCCCAGGAGACCTACTCTTCATTTTTGGCTGTGCTGACACTCGCTGAGCGACCTTGGGGGCCTCCTCCTAAGCTATACGAGTCCTGCAAGTGCAGGGGTTCTTGTCTGTTGGTTCCTGATATGTCTGGCCCATAAATAAACATCAAATGAATACATGTCCAGAGTGCTGGGGTTAGGGAAAGAAACAGCAGTGGGAGAGGCTGAAGTCTTAAACGTCAGGAACCAGTGGGCTTTTATTTTCATTAAAATAAAAATGAAAGGCTATAATTCTAATCATGTCTTCTAGGAGGCCTGTTATGCCCTAGGAAAGTACTGAACTTGCTACTGGGAGATCAGCTAAAGAACCAGGTGTAAAGTAGGGGTGTGGGTGTAAGTGGCAGAGAGACGCTCGCTCTACGTAATGCAGTTTTCTCAGTCTGAGTTGCCCTGAAATACTCAGAGGGTGGAACTGCAGTGCTCACGCAGGGTACCAGCCGCCCACCTGTCGGAGGCTGCGCCAGGAGGCTGCGGAGAAGAGCTCTCTACCCGGGGGAGTTCTCTTCCCACCCCCAGGTCCTCCTGTCTACAAAAGCCGGCAATTATCTGCCGCCCAAGATTCTGATCTCATTATTTACTGACTTTCAAGGTCCCAGGATCCTGTGAGCCTGAAATTCTAAGTTCTCGGTCTGCCCAGGTCCCTGGATCGCGAGTCCTGCGAGGGTTTCCCGGGGGCAGGCAGTGCTCGTCCCCCGCGCGAGACCCGCGGGGGAGTGAGGCTGGACCCCCGCACGACGGACAGAGCCGCACGCGTGATAGCCTCGCACGCCGGGAGGCGGGGCCGGTTCAGTCACGTGACGGGGACGCCGTGGGGTGATGTGAGGTGTGGGTCTCTCCGATGACGTACAAATGACGCATTCCCACCCCTTTTGGCCACTAGACTTCCGGCGAAGGGGGCGGGCTCTCGCGCTCCGGCAGCTTCGCTTCCGACCTCCGCCTTTCCCTTGGGCGAGGAAGCGGCGAGGCCTGGTGCGCATGCCCGGAGCCATCCCGGAGGGGCGGGGCCGAGCCGCGGGTGCGCGCGGGAGGGGGGGGAAGGAAAGGGAATTCCAACCTGTGGAACTTTGGGGGGTCCCGCGGTCCGCGCCTTGCCCTCGCCGGTGGATGGTGCAGGGGCCGGAGCCTGTGGCAGCTCGGGGTGGGGGGGTGTCGGGGTCCGCAGGGTGAGGGAGGGGAGTGTCCATGTAAGTGGGGTACGGGGACTTTCAAACTTAAATTTTGAGGCCCTCGGGGCTCGAGCTCCCCGGCCGCCATGCGCGACAGGACCCACGAGCTGAGGCAGGTGAGCAGTCGGGGCTCCAGGGTTGGGGGCGGGAGGACAGCCTGGAATGCAGGAGTCCTGGTCTGGAGGGGTGGCTGATGGCCAGAGAGGAAAATCCCGGAAGCCCATGGGTCCTGCGGACCGGCGGCCGCAGCGAGGAAGCGGTGCCCATGACTCGGTCCTGGCAGGGGGGTGACAGCTCGGACGATGAGGACGAGGTGCGGGTCGCGCTGGTGGTGCACCCGGGGACCGCCCGGCTGGGGAGCCCGGACGACGAGTTCTTCCTGAAGGTAAGGGCCCGAATCTTGGCCTGAGTTCTCCAGGGTGCGAGAGGACCGAGGAGTAGCGCGGGCTGGAGTGCTGCGTGTCTCTCTCTTGTCATCCCTAGGTCCAGACAATTCGGCAGACCATGGTCAAGTTGGAGAATAAAGTCCGGGAGTTGGAGAAACAGCAGGTCACCATTCTGGCCACGCCCCTTCCCGAGGAGAGTAAGCAAAATCAACCTCAAAATCAACGCATCAGCCCAGTGCATTTTGGGGATTGTAGTCTCATGCTGGAGGTGGCCAAGGTGTTTTCTTGAGGTGTAGGGGCTTACAGCTTTCCCCTGTTTAGGCATGAAGCAAGACCTGCAGAACCTGCGTGATGAGATCAAACAGCTGGGGAGAGAGATCCGGGCACAGCTGAAAGGTGAGCTTCTAGAAGCTCACACAGATCTTCCCCTCTGGTATGTCTGGAAAGTATGTGGCTCAGAGAGGCCAGTGATAGATCCAGTTCACGCAATAGGCTTGGGTCTAAAATCTCTGTTCTTGATACCCATAGCGAGGAAATCCATAGCACTCGCCTGCCTCTTAGATTCCTTTATTTTATTTTTATTCACGGTGCAGTCATTGCTGTAGTTCTTGCAGCCCAGTGTGTATTCTTTGGGTAGACAGATAAAGGTTTTGTTAGGAGTCCTCTTCACACTTGGGGGAACCCACTGATGTAATGCAAAGAAAAATCAACTCTTAGAGACTCAGAATTTGCTCCTCATCCCTTCTCCCCCTCCCTTCCTCTCTTCCTCCTCCATTGTACATTGATCTGTGTCCTCTACTCCTAGTCATTTTGTAATAAAAAAAATCTAGAGATAAGAACCCCCTATTACGTAGCTGGGATGTGGCCATGGCTCTTGTTCTGGATCCTAAACAATACCTTTTTAAAAAAAATTTATTTATTTGAAAGAGAGAAAGAGAAAGAGGCAGAGAGAGAGAGAATGGGCACCCCAGCGCCTCTAGCCACTGCAAATGAACTTCACATGCATGCGCCACCTGCGCATCTGGTTTTACTTGGGCACTGGGGAATGGAACTTGGGTCCTTATGCTTTGCAGCAAACACCTTAACTGCTAAGCCATCTCTCCAGCCTAATAATACTATTTTTAGAAGTCTCAGGTCAAACCTTCCTTTACCCCCTCCCTTGTGTTTCCTCTACAGCCATAGAGCCCCCAAAGGAGGAAGCTGATGAGAATTATAATTCAGTTAATACGAGAATGAAAAAAACCCAGGTGGGTTTCATTTTCCTATAACTACATTTCAGCAAGTGGTTCATAAATTATTAAACTGTGACATATGAAGCAAGTACCCTTAGAGATCCTTGAAATCCAGGCTCTTTGCCCTGACGATTTTCCAAATAGGGACACTAGTGCTGAGGGAGAGAAGAAACTCCATGAAGGTGAAGAACCCTATACTCCATCCATTATAACGCCCCACTTCCTTCATTCAGAGATAATTTGTATCCCAGACATGATTTAAGCTTGGCCATGAGAGACATACCTTCCAAGAACTGAGATGGGGAATTTGGATTGAATAGGAAACAAAGATGTCTTTTGTATAGGACTTTGTGCCTGGTGGCTCTGCCCAGGGAAGTAGAGGGAGAAGTAACATATGACTGGCAAGGGATGTTCTTGGTCCCTTGGATAGAATTCAAGAAACCAAGAAGAGGAACTTGCCTGAGGCAACATCTTAGTAAGGAAATTTGAGGTGATCTGATTGGTCCTCTCTGGGTGCCCAGTGAGAAGTAGTTGGAGTTTTTGGAGGTTAGGGTTGGAGTAGAGCTTGGCAAAAATCCCAAATGAGGTAGAGAGGTTTGAATGAGTACAGGAGGATGAGTTCATAAGGTGAGAAAAAGAGGGAGAGAGGTAAAGGAGAGGTAGAAGAAATAGAGGAAAGAGGGTATGCCTACAAGGGTACAAGAGAGCCAAAGAGAGCAAGCTGAAGAAGGAATCAGTTGAAGAAGCTTATTTAAGGAGAGGAATAAGAGGGCAGAACACCTCAGAGAGGGTCTGTTGCAGTCAGCTACATGCCACTGGGATGAATCTCCAAACCACGAACAGTTTGGGGGAGGAAAGTATTTATTTGTAGCTATAGATACAGGGGACGTTCCAGAATGTAAAAGAGGCTGCTCCCCTTTCACAGGTCTAAGCAGAGAGAGAAACCCATCACCAAAACCACACACAGAGAACAGGAAACAGGCAGGAGGGGTGGGGGGTGTAACAAGGAGAGAATTTCTTCCCCTTTATATAGGCTTAGGGTGGGGTCTTACAACCCTATCCCAGACTTAATGGCTTCCTGAGTCTCTGGAATTTCCTTTCTGCATGTCCCACACAGGAAAGGATGTTTACTTTTAGCTCCTTTGAGCTTCTTTATATTTTGCCCCTTGCTGAGAGGCTGCCTGTAAACATCCTCAGAGACCCACCCAAGATTACTTGAAAGGTCAAGTTGACAACAAAATTTAACCATCACAGGGTCCATGTGGTGGTTACTAGTGTGAGAGGTTACATGCTCAGAGGGACCTGTTATACCTGGGCAGCATGATAACACCCAGGTACACAAGCTGCGAGGTTGACATTCAGGAAGCATTCAACAAATAAACTGAGTGCTTGTGTGCCAGTCTTGAAATGAAAAATTCCTGCCCTTCAGGAATTTATGTTCTAGTGGGGCAAGGCAATCACCAAATAACTGAGTAATTTTAGGACATAATAAGTATTAAGGAAAAAATAGCAGGGGAAGATGGATGGGAAGTGTTGAGGGAGGATTGTCATTGAAATGAGAAGGCTTGAAGGGATAGAGCTAAGTGGCAGAGTATGTGCTTAGTGTGCATAAGGCCCTAGCTTCAATAACTAACACTACAAAAAATAAAGTTAAAAAGCAA
This sequence comes from Zapus hudsonius, assembly GCA_004024765.1. NCBI lineage: Eukaryota > Metazoa > Chordata > Mammalia > Rodentia > Dipodidae > Zapus > Zapus hudsonius. The sequence continues at coordinate 33 of PVHP010038493.1, read as the reverse complement.
GGAAAGGGAGGGGTGAGAGGAGATTATGATCAT
>PVHP010038492.1:0-16983 GCA_004024765.1 Zapus hudsonius | reverse complement strand
CCATTGTTAAATTTTTTAAAAAATATTTATTTGTTGGGCTGGAGAGATGGCTCAGCAGTTAAGGCACTTGCCTCCAGTGCCTATGGCCCCGGGTTCAATTTCCAGGACCCACATAAGCCAGACCCATAAAGTGGTGGCCCTGGTGTGCTCTCTCTCTCTCTCTCTCTCTCTCTCTCTCTCTCTCTCTCTCTCTCTCTCTCTCTCTCTCTGTATCTCTGCTTGAAAATAAATAAATAATAAATAAATAAAATATTTTAAAAATATATTTACTTGTTTACTTGTAAGCAGAGAGATACAGACAGAGGGAGAAAAAGACAGAGAGAGCATGGGCACATCAGGGCCTCTAGCCATTAAATGAACTCCAGATGTATGTGCCGCTTTGTGCATCTGGCTTTATGTGGGTACTGGGGAGTCAAATCCTTGTCCTTGGGCTTTGCAGGAAAATGCTTCCACCACTGAGCAATCTCTCCATCCCCCAGAGCCACTCTTAATCACCATTCTGACAGAGAGCATTAACCTTTCAAATTTATACTTGAGAAAGGTAGCAATCTTTTCTTGAGTTAAAATAGTGCCTGCAACTGAGATGAGCCCCGTAGCTAATTTCAAATTCCAACAAAAAGGAAGTACACAAAATTTACAGTGGAAATAAATTATAAAGAGGTGAAATGTTTGTAAAATTTGTAAAAGAAATCTGTAAAATATTTATTTTACAAAGGCTGTATAAGAAAGTTATATTTTTCTACTGTGTCAATACTTTTTAAGAATCGTTGACACGGGTTCAGTATAAATAAGATCTTTACGATACTTTAAGATAGGATCTCTGTCTGATAATGGCGAATCCGAATGTACTCTTCATGTCCTGACTTTTTAAATAGCCTTCTACCAAACCATTATGTCGCCTTTGAAGATTTCTCAAGAGTCAAGTCTATATGTTGGAAAAACTTCAGATAAAGTCTTTGGATAACCGAATTGAAATACTCAAAAATAGAATTTCTTTTAAGAATGTCATGCCATTGATCTTATATAAGGAATTGATTTCTTAAAAATGGCAATTTTCTATGTGTTTGGAGATTTCCCATACTCATTCATGTTCAGTCCAAAGAACAACCTCAGACTCTAATCAATTTCCAGGAGTTTTTAGGATGAAAACTCCAGGCATTTCTAAGAAGAAGGGACTGGGTCTGGTGTGAAAAATAAATCAACAAAAACAAATTGTGTTTGAAAATGCCAGAATGAATAACACATATCTATGTGTTAAGTAAAAAAGAAAAGAAAGGAAAAGAAAATTTTAATGATTGAAGCTTATACACTGATAAAAGAGAAATATCAAGATGTTTGCCTAAATTTCAATACATACCTGTCTAATTTTTAAGGAAGAAGAAAAATTTTCTGGAAACCAATTGAAATTCACTCTTAAAACAAAGGCCGCTTGTGAAATAGCAATCCTTAGTATGTCTGATTGCTAATTCTACTCCTTTGTTCTATTTACAACCGAGCTCGGTTAGAACTCGCTTTATGTACATGAGGTAGCAATGTGCGCTCAGCAATCTTACAAATCAATTTAACATCTGACTCCGCCGAATTTTATTACATATGAGAACTACTTGTCACTATTTTTCGATTCCGTGTTCAAATGTGACACGTGTAAAACTGAATGTGGGTAAATGTTCTATGGCTTTGTCCATTAGGAAAAAGTAAATAAATCAAAACACTTTTTAAAAAAATTATCTGACCAGTTGTGCTTTTCTTCATGTGACATTATTTTTTAAATCTTGATGTGGGCAGAGTGGACTGTGAAGAAAAGATGCAATGACATAATGGGCCATGATTGAGCAATCAACTCCCTTGTGATGGTGGGAACAGTGAGCTGCATCTGGATACCCGGTTGGCATCCAGAATTTAAAAGATAAAATTGGGCTGCATGTGTTTCATCTGTTTCAGTGGCAACTATTATAACTTGTAAATGTTGTCATGGCTACTCTGAGATTCCAGTCATGGGGTTCTGTCATATAAAATAATTGGTGTGGAACGATTCATTTTCCATGTAGCTGAAGACACTAAAGGTCGAGGTACCTCACACCATGTCATGGATACAAACAGTTGCATCACATCAGTACGTGTGAATTCAGAGCCCCCACCCCAGCCTACAGTGTTCACACCTACTCTCAACCTACAGAAGTGCGAAAGGAGGTTCTAAATTCACAAATCTCTAAAAGTAATAATAATAACATGATATACTGGAGCATTTCGAGAATCCAAATCAACTGAGAGCAGAATAACTAAACCATAGCAAAAAATAAGGGGAAACAAGCTAATTAATAAATTAATCAATAAACAAACATTGCTGAAGATACCACATGCTTCATTTGCAAGACACCCGAGAAATCCTGCTAGAGCTTCTCTAGAATTCTGCTCCCTCCTGGGTAGCTGTCACAGTGCTGAAAGGGATTTTGAGGAGAGAAAAGTCATCAACAGTCTACCTTGAAGTGGACCCTGTGAGCAATGTAACTGGCCAGTATAACAGTAGAATGTCTATTATGTGGTTAACTAACTGCCCTCTGGTTAGGTCGGAGGCCACTCCAAAGGAGGGACTTCATGCCTGGTACTGAAAACCTAGTCAAAAACCAATGACAGTAAAGGTCATGGCCATAGGAGGGAAGTTTCTACTGTTGATTGGCTAAATGGATATAGTATGTCCACCAAATTACCCTCTAAAGATTTAGGTTTATACCTACATGTTATGATTTGTTCCAGGTGTCCCCCACAAATAAATGTCTTCTGAATGCTCAATCCCCATCCGATGGCAGTTTGGATATTAGAACTTCACTGGAGCTGTGTTGTTGGGACGGGCTTATGGTGTTATAAGCCAACTTCCTCTTGTCAGTGTTTGGCACACCTTCCTGAGGCTGTTTGCAGTGCTGTGGTGGAGGTGATGTCCACCCCTCTGCTCATGCCATTTTTTCCCCTGCCAGGATGGAGTCTCCCCTTGAGTCCCTAAGCCAAAAATAAACCCTTTCCTCCACAAGCAGGTTTTGGTTGGGTTGTTTTCTGCAGCAATGAGAAAACTTGACTCCAACACCACATATGAATGTTGTTGTCAATTTTCATTAGAGAAACTTCCCTTTTCAGATAGTTGTAACTACCACAGAGACTCAAAGCTCAACACAGTGCTGAGAAAAAGTGACAGTTGAGTCTTTAATGCTGAGACATCTCTATCACCACCTCCTAGACTCGGGAGCCATTGTAGAAGAGGTGGTCAAAGGATGTAGGAGTCAAATGGATGGGGAAGAGTGATTTGGAATGCTGTCTTCAGACTCAAAATGTGGTTCATTTATGACATCACAGCGGCTGTGGTTACTTGCACAAACGCTGCATAATGTTGAAGGCAAAAACATGACATCAAAATAGAAGAGAGATTGGGTGGAAAGACGAGGGGGCACTGGGGAGGGAGGATGTGTAATGGGCAAGGGGAAGGGGGATGGGATTATGATCAGGGTACATTGTGTATATGTATGATGGTTGTCAATAAATTCGTTTTTTTAAAAAATAAAATTAATTTCTCCTTCGCACTCTGAAAGTTACATAGGCAAACAAAACTTGATGAACATTTCCTCCCTGAAGGTTGAAGTTGATCTTGGAGCGATCTATTTCTTCGATGGGACCTCACCTTACCTCAAGTGTGAGTGTGAAACACGAAAAGAATCTTGAAATAACCAATGTAGAAATGTAAAATTAGACATGGTACTAGGATGGGAATATTAATATGTAATCACTCACTAACACTTACTGAGAATATTCTAGACAGCATTCATCAGAGATGTAAGGCTTTCTACAACTCAAGTGATAGCTGTAAAGTCTGGACCACCCAAACAGGTGCAGTGTCTAATTTACTTGATGATAGCAATTTTAAATTATAAATTCATAAGGTTCAAAGACGCACAGGATGCTTGGGCTAATGTGGACAAATCGTATTAGACACCTGACTGGAAATCTATCGGGAAGGAAGGAAGTGGGTAAAGATAGAAGGTTAGTAAGAAAAAGGAGAGAGAGAGGCAGTGTGAGTGGCTGTGCCGAGGAGACAGCAAGCAGAAGCTAGATTCACACGCACCATGCTAGCATCCTTCTCGCCTGGTCTAGGCTACATTTACGTCCATCTGAACTCTGTGAACCATCACTAACCCCAGAAGCAAATATCTTCCCAGATGAACCAAACCAACCAACCAACGTAAAATTAATACTAACCTTTCTTAAGCTTTCCAAAAAGGAGAAGAACCATTTCCAAATTAATGTTATGAGGACAATATCACCTTGATACCAAAGCCATCAAATCATGAGAAACCTAGTGAACATGGATTTTGAAAATATTCAAAAATACTAGCCAGCTTAATTAAATAGCACATAAGAGGGTCATGTACCCAAGATAAAGTAGAATGCAAAAATGCTTCAACGCATGTTACCAATGAATATATTACAAATTGTATAACATCTCAGGAGAAGTACAAAGTTTCATCTTTTATGATGAAGAAAATCTGAACAAATTAGGTATAGAAAGAACTTATCTCAATTTAATAACTATCATATATGAAAAGCCCCAAGAGTGAAAAAAATGATTTTCTTTAAGATCAGGAACAAAGCCTCTTACCAATTCTACTCAACATAGTCCTGGAGGTCTCAACAATAGAAAACAGATATGAAATAATGGAATTCATATAGTAAAGGAAAGAGTGAAAGCATTTATTTTCATATGAAGTGATCACATATATATAAAGCCCCAAAGACTATACTTTCACACATGCACACACACAAGCACACACATGCAAACTGTTAGAACCAATACACAAATTCATTAGAGTGAAGTATATAAAATCAATATACAAATATAAGTTCTTTTCGTATAATGCAAAAAATGGTGAGAAAATTATCTCACTCATGAGAGAAAAAATAAAGGCAAACCGAAATAAATTTAGGCAAAGGGTTTCATGTATGTAACACTTAGACACTGAAGATTAGAAACCACTTTGTGATGGTCTCTATTGATTGTCAACCTAATAGGACCTAGAATCACCTGGGAGGGATGATGTAATTAGGATAGCCTCTGGGAAGGCCAGTGAGGGATTAGCTTGATTAGCCAGATCCACCTGAATGAACTGTGGGCAGACCATTCCTAGGACTAGGGTCCTAGATGGATAAAAAGGAGAACATGAAGCAAGCACCAGCAGGTGTCGCTCTGCTTCCTCACTGTGGACTGAATGTGACCACAGTGGCCACAAGCTCCCATTACCATCCCTTCCCTATGATGGATAAAAAACAACTCTTCCTCCCTTAAGCTGATTCTTGTTAGGTATTCTGTCTCAGCAACAAAAAGAAAACTAATGCACACCTGCTCTCCCATGAATACTATTTGCCGATCTTTGCTCAAGAGCCAATAGTAGATCTTTGAGACTATTATAGAATACCCAGATTTGCACTCACCCCCATCATTCTATGTAAACACATGGCTCAGACTGTCTGGACCAACTTAAGTCACTGGATTACAGTCACCTCCATGCATTTTCCCATTACAGTTTACAAATGTCACCTTACTCTCTAGAACCTATTTTGCCCTCGGTCCTTAGTTTTAACCCCTAAAACTTCGTATGAATCTTGGTATCAACCAAGTGGTCTTGTTGGTGGAAAAAGACTGCACAAAGACCTGTGTAAACTCACTAATCAGTAACAATTTAATTCCAAGCAGGTCTTCTCCAGGAACTTTCTGAGAGAGCAGATGTCATTTTTTTATTCTTTTTTTATTTAGAAGCTCATTTTAGGGCTGGAGAGATGCTTTATCAGTTAATGCATTTGCCAGCAAAGCAGAAGGTTTGATTCTTCAGTACCCATGCTCAAGATGGTGCATGTGTCTGGAACTTGTTTGCAGTGGTTGGAGGCCCTGGTGTGCGCTTGCGCTCTCTCTCTCTCTCTCTCTCTCTCTCTCTCTCTCTCTCTCTCTCTCTCTCTCTCTCTCTCTCTCTCTCTCTCCTTTCTGACTCTTTCAAATAAATAAACAAATAAAATATTTTTTAAAATGAAAATAATCTATCTAAAAAAAAGTGTTCCTTCTAAAACAAAGAAGTTCTGTTTGAATAATTCAACTAACATTTTTTAAACTTTATAAGTTTTTGGCACCAAAAATGCTTTTATCATGACTAATGAAAATGTGAAGGATATTGAGGAATGAAAATAACTTGGGTCACTGTCAACAAGTATGTATTTTCTTCTGTTCTTGGCCTGTGATGAAGACTCAAATTCATTCATGTCAATGTGGGACTCTTCTGTTCCTTCGGATGCCATGCATACAAAGGAAAGGAGACAAAGGGTTTTGTTTTCAAGCAAAGACATTTTTAAAAAGTCAATTCATACTTTTCATTGGACATATATGATGGATTAGTTGGCAATTGTGTAACTATCTGCAGGAGATTATGCAGAATCTCTTGGGTGAGCTCTAATTTTCATCTGAAGCTTAACATAGGTAGTCAGAAGTCATGGGAAAATCCTTGGGTGAGTGTGTGGGTTTCAGACCTGTAAAAACCTCTTTTGTATCTAATAGCAGTTTCTGTAAAGGAAGTTGATGAAAGACGAACAAAAGGATGAAGAGCAGTTTATACAACATGTGTCACCATCACCTCTCCCTTGACAGCTGAAATAAATTAAATCTGCCTCACATCTTATACCTGTCTCTCTGCTTTAATCTCTACATTGATTTTTGAGCAAACAGCCTCAGGACTTGAGATAATAAAACTGCAGCAGAGAAAACACAAATGATCTACCTTGCTTGCTGTCTGAAATTTTTAGATTCAATCTTTACTTATAATGAATTGAAAAAAAAGAAATGAAATAAAAATCAGCAGCCAATAGCTGCCATCCTCCATCAGTTATATGCAATGTTTGCTGATGAATGTAATGTTTGATTGTAATTCTTTTCATCTGTCAACTGAAGGTCAAAAAGTTCTGTGACTTGCATACTTATGGACACAAACAATAACTGTTATTACACTGTTACCTTCACTCAATGGCTGATATTGACACTACTTATGATTTATGACAAAATAATAGTTTTGTGAAAGAAACATAGTGATCTTAATGTATTAAAACATTTATTAATTAGTAAAAGTTATGTAACTCCTAAAATCCATGGTATGGTTTAAGCTGTTTAGAACAACATTTTCAGCAGTGAATGGATGAGGCCTTACACCAAGTATTTGAAAATGATTATTGTTTCTTTCTTTCTTTATTTGCAAGCAGAGAAAGAGAGAGGAGAGACAGACAGAGAGAATAGGTACACCAGGGCCTCCAGCCACTTCAAATGAACTCCAGATGCATGTGCCACTCTGTGTATCTGGCTTTCCATGGGTTCTGGGGAATGTTTTTGCAACCAAGTGCCTTAACCACTGAGTCCTCTCTCCAGCCCAGATCATGATTATTCATGACATATTTGGAACTTATGTTCTAAGTCTAATGTATGTATATCTCCCACAGTTCCTGCTGTAATTGAGAGAAGCAAAGACAGGTTGAGGTGGTGCTCAATGGTTAGGTATGACACCTGCCATCTTCTAGTAACTCCCTTCATTGAGGGGAGGGAGGGAAGAGACATAGAAAAATGTGAAATAACATTTCTATTAATGGTGAAAAAATGTTATTATTGGCCATGGTTCTGGGCATTGAGAGAGTTGCCCAGAGGCAAAAGCAAGAGAGCCTGTGGTTGCCCTCTTCCCACTCAATTACAGCACAGGTCTCTAGACAAACACAGTGTTTCACTTCAATAAGGGGAAAAAAAACCTTCATCTTGCTCTTCTAAAAGAGTAGATCCAGATTTTCATGGGCATGATGTTGACACAATTTATAACTTCATTGTGACAATGAAAACAGATGATGAAAGCAAAATCAATGCAGATTCTCAGAAGTTCACTGCTCCCAAGCCCCAAAGGTCAGCTTTCTCCATCTCAAGGTCAGTTGGCTTCTGGCTTCTGTGCCCGGTCAGCAAATGGCTAAGTGAAACGCAGCTCAGCTCTGGTAAGCTGCAGCCACACCATCAAATAGCCATTGGGCCTCAGTCATCTCAAGACCCCCCACCAGCACATATAGTGTCTGGTTATTGCTGGGATGCATGGGGGTCACAATACCTGCTCACCTTTCTCAAGCATTTTCACCCCATTAGGGAGGCAGGAGTTACATAATAACTGAAATGTATTCTCCTAATATTGTGTGGATATGCATGCTTATTTCACAAATGTAACAGAAAACACAAAAAAATATTTTTTATTGTTAAATCTAATGATGAATTTTTTTGAGCTAAATATTTAACCCTAGGCTGGGAACATTGTCAGTGGCTAAAGGGACTAGCTCCACAATCCTGATGACTGGAGTTTGGATCCCCAGAACCCATGCAAAACCAGATGTGCTGGCACACACATCAGTAATCTGAATGGTTTATGATGATAGAAAGCATGCTCATGAGACTCCCAAAGCTCCCAGACCAGCTAGCCCAACATTCACAGCAATAAACTATGAGAGCTTGTAGCAAGCAAAACGGAAAGTGAGAATGCCCGCTGACCTTCACCCACGTGGGTACTGTGGCTCCCGTGAACCCATAGAAGCTTGGAGAACTGAATCCAGATTTCCAGCATCCATGTAAATGCCAGACAGACATGGCAGTGCACCTGTAATCCCAGCATTCTGGAGGTGGAGACATGGGAACCCTGGGGGCAGGGTGCAATCAGGTTAGCAAGACTAGCTGAATCTGGGTTTAATAAGAAATGATACCACAAGAAACACAGTAGCTAGCAATCAACAAGGACACCTGACATCCACCTCTGGCCTCCATGTACACACGCACATACAAACACCACACAAACGTGCTCCTGTATAAACGTGCTCACACACATGCAAACACACATACACGCATGCATGACACATGCCAAGAAAGAAATAGTGAATCCTAAAATTTCATGGCTGATACACCTAAATTCAATCATTTGTGCAATAGTGGCACTAAGCCTAGGAGTGTAATCAATGGTGTGGTAGTTTGAATAATGTCCCCCAAAAGAATTAAGGATTTATTAAATTATTAATTGTCTCCAGGCTTCTGGCTGGAGGAAGTGCCATTTTGGCCTAGCCTCCTGGGCACTGACCCTTTCTAATTTGGATGTAAAATACTCAGGATAGATATGCAAAAGAAGAGCCGGAAACCTGTCTGGAGTTCTGCATTTTGTGAATCACAGTGTGTTACAGTGTGCTTGCTTGGTGCCAGTGGTGGACTTCTGTCTCTCTCTCTCTCTCTCTCTCTCTCTCTCTCTCTCTCTCTGCTTGCTTCTGTGAAAGGGGGCCAGCCTTTCCTTAACTTCCCCTGGGTCTGTTCCTTCAATAAATATTTTCCTACCCAAATCGTGGCTGGCTTGGAGATTCATCCCAGCGGTGTGTGGCTGACTACGACAAATGGCTTACTGATTGGCTAAGAGATCTGCTCAGTGACAAGGAACCCTTAACTGGAACTGGAATCCAGAGCAAAATCCTATGGGAACCAAGAACTCTGGCTCCAAGGGGAAATTCCCACTACCAGAGAGCTACAGAGAGGCTACACCAATTAAAATCTTGCCAAATTTGCAATGTGTGTCTCGCTTAACCTATACTGATCTCACTCTCTGATGGAGATTCTGTTTGAATTTTTCAGAAGGCATCGAGAGCTGTGGACAACCTAATTCCACCAACAAGACATGGGATGATGGCTGACAACCTGGCAGGGGATGAACCACACCTGGCCTATCACATAGGGCCCCCCCCCAAAAAAAAAAAAAACCTAAGAGAAAGTGATGAGATAAACAAGAGAACTATCAGCAAGTCTGATAACCTATGAAAGAACAATGGAGACAGATACTAAAGATACCCAATACAACCCAAAGCAAAGTTCAGAGACACTTAAGATCTCAACAATAAAACAGACTTAAAACTCACCCACCATGACTCAGGGAACTGAGATGAAGAGGGGGCGGAGAGATTGTAAAAGCCATGGTGGAGGAGAATATCCAGAGACATTGCCCCCCTCAGCAACAACACACAACATGGAATTAAAAAAAAAACGTCTATACCTCTTGTGCAATTCATAACACCCTACCCCATGGACAGATCCAGTATGCCCACAGAGGAGGGTACGCAGGAGGATGGGGACAGGGAGGAGGAAAATGGGGATAACATCACAAGATTTGCTTGCAATGTACCTAATTATTGATAATAAAGATATTTATTTTTTTAAAAAAGTCATGAGACATAACCCACACATATTCAATGAAAGTATTGACCACAGGTAAAAATGACCACCAAGACCAACCTGAAGTGGTCCGTTTGTCTGTTTTCAATGCTGGGAAATGTCTGTCAGTTACTCACCATCGGTGACGGTCAGCCTAATGGCAAAGGTGTCATTCTCTCCAGTGCTGGATTCAAAGCGACAGCGGTAAATCCCTGAGTCAGCGGCCATGACCTGGGGAATGACCAGGAGGCTCTTCCTGTTTCCCTGGCTACAGGTGCTCCATAACTCTCTTGGGTACTTGGAGGTGTAATTTCTTCCTTGGTACAAGTTGCACGAAGAAAGGACATCTATCTGATGGGGCTGGACCTTTTCCCATGTGACTTGTTTTGCAGTCCAGTTCTTTTGAAGCTGGTAGGTGAGTGTGATATTTTGTCCAGGTTCTGAGACCATTTGGCTATTCAATGTCACAGCTTCCTCAAAACTCTCTGAAAAGAAGAAACGAATGGTTAGATCAATAGACACATTTTTGAATCTACCCAGAAAGGGCTACTGAAATGATTGTTGGCATTACTTAAGTGTTGTGTGAAGTCTAAGTAGTGTCTTTATATCACATTTTTGTAAGAGACAGGGTGTATTTAAGGCTGTGGGATGACATATGTTGATCATGAACTTGATAAGATCTAGAATCATACATGAAGGATTATCTTGAATAGGTTAATGGAGGTGGGAAGACCCACCTTTAGTATGGGTGGCACTATTCCCTGGGCCAGAGTTCAGGACTACATTAAAAAGTAGAGAGCCGGCTGAGCTTCAGTATTTATCTCACTTGCTTCCTCAGTGTTGACTGAATGTTACCAGCTGCCTCAAGCTCCTGCCACCATGCCTTTCCTGCCATGATGAACTGTCATCTGGAACTGTAAGCCCAAATAAGCCCTTTCCCCCTTAAACTGTTGGTCGTCACATATTCTGTGCCAACATTGAGAAAGGAGGACAGAAAAGAAGATGTGGAGTTCCACACATAACCCTTAAGTGTTACATGGTTAACCAGATCATGAGAAGCATAACCTGAATTCTTGGAATACTTTCTTGGCATGATCATATAGAGAGTCTGAATGTCATAACCTCTCAACTAATGACTCAAACTTGACTTTGAGTATCAATTTCCAGATTGCAGTCTCAGTGACTAAGATTTTAATGGTCGTCAAAAATGTTATATAGCAAATGCCTCTGTATTGAATTAGTCCGTCCTAAAGGGAGGCTCAGGAGACTCTGGAAGTCTGGGACAGCTGAAATTCAAAAGGTCACAGGACCACTCCCCAAGGTTATATGAACAACTATTGAGGGGCAGACTAACCAGTGTTGAGTAGCAATTTTCTTTGAATTGAAACATTCCCTCCCAGAGGAGGATGGAGACTCAGGAATTCAACAAGCCTGGGAAAACTAAAACTTAAACTAGGCTGGGGTGGGCTTTGGGGTGTTAAAAAATGTGTCTGGAAACAACCCTTCACCCTGCTCTGTAAGTCGCCCCAATGAATTTACTGATTCACTGAAACTGGTTCTCCCAGCATAAAAGTATCATAAAAACTACAAAAGCATACTAAATTATTTTCATTGGATTTATGCATGACCTCATGTTTTTGATACATAGGACAGTCTTATGCACAGTCATATGTATTACAAATTCCTGGCACCAAAAAAAATTTCCACAATATTCCATCATCACAATATCATTTCTGGAGTTTCCAGCACACAGACTTCGTAATTATCATCAAATATCTCAAGAAATACCTCTTATGCAATGTTTTAGAGACCTCTAGGTCCCTATTGGAGATCTGCAATGTCCGACCTCTTTTTAACAGAGCAGGAAGACACGGTTCTTCTTCATGTCTGACCTCTCACAGGTGCACAGCAGATATCACCAGAGGTTCTGGGGAGCTCATGGTGCTCAAAAATTCTTGTGTTTAAACTTGTGGTCATGGCTGGGATATGGCTCAGCAGTTAAGGGCTCTTGTGTGCAAACACTGCCAGCCTGGATTTGAGTCCTCAGTACCCACATAAAACCAGATGCACAAAGTGGCCCATGCATCTGGAGTTTATTTACAGTGGTAAGAGGCCCTAGAATACCCACTATATTTCCATTCTCTCTCTCTCCCTCTCTCTCTCTCTTTCCCCTTGCACATAAATAAAAATTATTAAAAAATAAAACTGTGTTCAATGTCAGTATATAATACAATATATATGACAGATATATTCTATATAAAAATGTTCTTTGGGGTTTTGTAATCATGCTATAAATTATTCTGTTTATTTATTTTCAAGCAGAGAGAAAGAAAAAAGAGAAGGAGTAAAGAATGGGCATGACATGCCAGAGCCTCCTGCCTCTGCCAACCAATTCCAGATGCATGTGCCACTCTGTGTATCTGGCTTTAGGTGAGTACTGGGCAGTTGAACCTGGGTTGACAGGCCTTGCAAGCGAGCTCCTTCACTGCTGAACCATCTTTCTAGCACTATCATATTTAAGAATATAAAAGATCATAAGGTCGAAAAGTGTGTGAACAAAATATAGAGAATTAAATTCTGGAATTATCTTTTTAAAATTAGGGTAGGCCAGAGCAGTAACAGGTGAATTGATCTCCAATTTTCTTTATCCAAAGGCTTTACAGCAGCCATCCAAGGACTCTTGACCTGCTGTCTGAGAAGAGACAGGAATGAGTAGTGATGATGCTATAAAGCTCATAGGTAACAGGTCAATGCAAAATGTCGAAGAGAATCTACCATTCACCTGTATCACAATTATGCCTAGAGAGGGCTGGAAACCACTGTTTGCACTTACAACAACAGTCAATCTACCAATCAATCAATAAGTAAATAGGAAAAGAAAGGAAAGTGGGGCACAGGAAGAGAAGAAAATTACCTGTATGAAGAAGAACAACAAGTTAAAATTACAGTAAGACTTGCTGTGCCCATTAGGTTAGAAGCCTATGTCGATGGTAGCTTTACCCCTATGGTAGCTTGAATGTATGTCCCCCATAGACTCAGGTGTTTTATTAGAGCTTGTGATTTGGAGGAGGTATCACTGGGGACAAATCTGAATTCCAGCCCAAAGGTATTCAGAGCAGTCTGAGCTCTGCCTGGGTCCCTGCTGCTTGCTGCTTTTAGGTGTGTGTGCTGGTGCTAGAGTTTTGCTTGTTGTGGTTTGTCTCTCTGCTTGGTTTTATGAATAGGAGCCGGCTTCTTCCACCATTGATGTAACTTCCCCTGAGTCAGTGAGTTTGAAATAAATCCCTTCCTCCCATAAACTGTGTCTGATTTGGATGTTCATCCCAGCAACCCCTAACCCTATAATAGCTATAGCTGCAGCAGGTGACCAGTGACTGCTGGTGTCAGAATCCTGTGTACAGAAAAGCCACAGCACTCTTGCATCTCAGTGGGTAACCATGCAACTGTTCAGCAGAGGTAACACTTCACCCACATAACAGGTTTCCAAAAAGCATTTCATGTCTAAGCTAAAAATCAACATAAAAGGGAAAAATACATGAGAAATAGAAAAATAATAAGAAAACCAAAGCTTAAAGGATAACTAAAATACAATTAAAATGGGGAAAGATGCCAGAAAAGAATGGATAATATAAGAAATAGCTAATTTAGATACTAGCTCACTGTGGCAAGACAAGGAAAGAACAGAAAACACATGAAAGGTTTTCTGCAAGCCATGGTAGACTCACAGAAGGGAAAGGTGAGGCTATCTGTGTTTTCACAAAGGACAAGTCCATCAGGTGATGGAGATCACCTCCACGGATGAAGATCTAGTCCTCAGGGTCACCAAGGGGGTGGATTTGGAGGAGCAGGGGGCAGGAAGAACACCTTGCAAAGACCCAGACCCATCTGTCTGTAGGCTGAGACAAGTGAGAGTCCAGGTGTTTCAGTGTGATGGGAGGCTATGGCAGAGTTGAGAGCAGCCCCCTTATAATGTTCCCTGAAGAGGATAGTGACTCATTGGTATGAGATGAAAAGCCAGCCCTTAAAGGGCTGCAGAATCTTCCTTTGAAGGTTGTGACTGCTCAGGCAAAGTCAAGGCTACCCAAAATGACCCTGAAAATAATGGCCACAAAGAGCCAGCACAAGGTTGAGGACTTTGTCATCCTGACACATTGCAAATTCAAAGTGAACCCATGGATGTCAGACACCAAACTGTGATAGTTACTAGGAAAGAAAGAAGTTTGATTCTAACTAAATCCTAAAATAATAATAATAGAAACCTGTCTATTCCAAACTTATATTTAGATATGTGCTAGTTTTTTAAAATAAACGTGAAATTGTGTTGCCGCATGTGATTTTATTATAGAATTTTAACTGCAGTGGAATATACTTTCTATGTGATTTTTTTCTCTAATGATAACAGATGATTAGCAAAAATAATTTCCTATGCTTCATCTACTTTTCCACATGACCTTCAGTTCCTAGGGTCCAAACCCTTCTGAGAACACATGACCTTCATGTCATTGGCTCTGTATTTAGTTTAGGCAGTCCTAAAAAATCACTAACCTGCCATGTAAAGCAAAAAAAAAAAAATCTCTGGGACTTCCTACAACCAGTTTCCAAAGCCCAAGTCTTCCCATAGGCCACTCTTTTATACCACTGTATCCATCACCAAGAACCACGCTGGGCACAAAGGACAGAGGTCAATCAATATTGGTTTGAATATCAAGGTAATCTGCACTTTTTCACTTTGCAAACTGTATGACATACATTTTGCTTGTTTTGAAGGGCATTGCCACGCACAGTAACCCCAATATGAAGAAATACATTCAAAATAAAATTTATGGTGCCCAAACTAAATTAATAGTTTGAGGCAAAAAAAATAGGATATCTGAAAAAAAAATCATAAAAAAGGCACTCTTAGAAGAAATAGTCTTGTGCCCGGTTTGGCAGCACAAATACTAAAATTGGAATGCAAGGATGACACTCAAATTTGTGAAGCATTCCATATTTTTCAAAACCTCTACTCCACAAAATTGGAGAATCTGGAAGAATTGGATGAATTCTTGGATACCTACTACCTACCAAAACTAAACCCAGAGCAGATAAATCTCCTAAATAAACCTATCACATCAAACAAAATCAAAAATGTAATCAAAAATCTTCCCAGGGCTGGAGAGATGGCTCAGTGGTTAAGGAGCTTTCCTGCAAAACCTAAGGACCTGGGCTCAATTCCCCAGTGCCCACATAAAGTCAGATGCACAAGGTTGCACATGCAGCTGGAGTTCATTTTCAGTCACTGGAGGCCCTGTCCCACCCATTCTCTCTGTCTCTCTGCTTGAAAATAAGTAAATTAATTAATTAAAAATTTTTAAGAGATATGAAATAATTAGGAAGTGTCATCAACTCCATAAAACTAAACCTTTGAAAAATCTTCCCAGAAGGAAAAGTCCAGGTCCTGATGGATTCTCAGCCAAATTCTACCAAACCTTCATCACAGAACTCAAAACACTTTCTAAAGCTTTTTAGAGAAAGAATAGGGAATACTTCCAACCACCCTCTTTGAAGCTCGCATCACTCTAATACCAAAACTGAGCAAAGATAAATCCAGAAAGGAAAGCTATAGACCTATATCCCTGATGAACTTAGATGCAAAAATTCTGAATAAAATTCTTGCCAACAGAATCCAATAACATATTAAAAGTATTATCCATCTTGACCAGGTAAGCTTCATCCCAGGGATGCAGGGTTGTTTCAACATACAGAAATCAATCAACATAATCCATTACATTAATAAACTTAACCACAAAAACATATGGTCATCTTAATAGATGCAGAGAAAACCTTCTCAACACCACTTCATGATCAAAACACTTGAAAGACTTGAAATAGAGGGCCTACATCTCAACATAATTAAGGCCATATACAAAACTCCTAAAGCCCAAATAGTACTCAGTGGGGAAAGACTCAAGAAGTTCTCACTAAATTCAGGAACAAGACAGGGATGCCCACTATCACAACTACCCGTTAATATAGTCCTTGAAGTTCTAGCCAATGCAATAAGACAGGAGAAAGACAAGGAGTCCTTAATTGAAGCTGGGATCCATGGCAAAATCTTATGGGGACCAAGAACCCAGGCTCCTAGGGGCAATTCCCACTACCAGAGAGCTACAGAGAGGCTACACCCATTAGGAGCTATCCCAAAATAGCAATGTTTCTCATTTAACCTATATTGATCTCACTCTACTATGGAGATTCTGTTTGTATTTTTCAGAAGTCAGTGAGAGAAATGGGGACAACTCAATTCCACTAACAAGACATTGGATGATGGCTGACATCCTGGCAGGAGACAAAGCACTCCTGGCCTTCACACCAGGGCCCAAATAAAACCTAAGAGAAAGTGAGACAAACAGGAGACCAATCACCACAGCAAGTCTGATAACCCATGAAAGGTCAATGGAGACAGACACCAGCCATACCCATCACAACCCAGGGCAAAGATCCAGAAATACTTAAGATCTCAACAAAGCAGACTCAAAACTCACCCACTATGACTCAGGGAACTGAGCGGAAGAGGGGGCGGAAAGAATGTGAGAGCCATGGTGGGGGAGAATGTCCAGAGACATTGCCCCCCTCAGCAACAATACACAAGGGGGGAGAAAGAAAAACTGGCTACTTCTGGTGCAGTTCATAACCCCCTAACCTATGGACAGATCCAGTATGCGCAC
>PVHP010038491.1:0-16855 GCA_004024765.1 Zapus hudsonius | reverse complement strand
TGGGCCCAACACGTACTCTGAGCATTTCTACAGAGCAGGCTTTGGGAGCTGGCCTGTTATCTCACGAAGCTAAGGGGAAGATTGAACGACGTCACACAGGGCCAGGCCTTCTACAGAACACAATGGAAGAAGCCATCATCATTGCTATTAGCTGGGCCCAAATCTTACAGAAAAGAGACATGAATAATTATCATATACACTGAAAATTTGCCAAATGTCCAGGTACATAAGGCTGGTAGAGAAAGAGGCCCTTCGCAAACCTTGCTGCATACCCTCCCAGAGCCTGTGGTCTGAAGAGCTGGGCAACGAGACAGCCTTCTGGGGGTCATGCTGCACTGCTTTGATGGGTAAATTCCCTAGTACCTATATAAATCCAGATGCACCAAGTGGCGCATACATCTGGAGTTCATTTGCAGGAGAACCTGGTTTGTTCATATTCTCCATCTCTCTCATAGTCTCTGCCTCTCTCTGTGTGTCTCTCTGTTCACAAATAAATGAATAAAATATTTTTCTAAAAGCAATCAAAAGCAAAAGCAAAACAGAAACAAGACCTAGTCATATTTCCTAATGCCAACCCTCCCAAAAGCGCAGCCATGTGCCACACAGTCAAGGCCTCAGAGTCCTCCAAAATGAAAAGGAACTAGGGCACAAGAGCCAGCTCCGGCATGTGGAGACTCCAAGATGCTGGGCCCACAGAACCTGGCCTCCCACCACCACGTGGTGAACACCTCACCCCATGGGGGAATCTCAAACTTGAGAATCAGCTGCTCCACAAGGGAGAGAAGGCTTGTTTTTGGAAGCTGTAACACCACTGGTACAAAGCTGTCCTTCGTGCTCCCTAATTGCACCCTGCCAGGGAGGTCTGGAAAGGCTCTGGAGTCCTCTGGGCTTGGAATCAGCTCTGCTTAGGTAAGTGTGCCATGCAAACAAGCCCCTGGGGGCTGCAGACATGTAAACACCTCTCCAGCTGACACTCAGACACAAGCTGAGGATTAAAATAACTGATTGCAGATCCCCGAGTCCAGCGCCAGGCTGGACTGGCCTGGCCTGGCCTTGTGCCAGAGGAAGGGATCCCAGGGAGATTGCTGAATCACAGTGGACCAGAAGGGACAGGCAGTGTGAAAGAGGAGCCCATGGGGAGAGTGTGTGGGACCAGCCCCCACAGACAGGATTCTTCATCAGTGAAAGGGCTGGGATGGCCGCAGCCAAGACAAGTTCCGCTGCCAGAGGGAAACGAAAGGACAAGAGTTAGGAGGAGAAGGGCCAGGTAGAACCAACTGATTGTTGGAAGGGGCAAGGGACAAATGTCCCTCTGTCTGTTCTCTCCAGAATTGCAGCTTCATCAGTGGCTGGTCAGGATCTGACGTCATCCATGTATTTAATACACTGGACTGCACACAGAAAAATGGCAGACTTGATGTTGTATGTATTTTACTGCAAACAAAACAATGGGGGGGGGCTTAAAAGGGTCTAGGTAAGATCCCAAAATTGTAGGGCATTTTTTATCCATTAAGAAGTAAAATATATAGAAGGTAAAACCTTCCAGCCATTGAAAACACTTGGCCAGCATGAAGAGCCTGTCTCCTCACTGTGGTATTTTAGATAAGCAACCAAATCAGTTGGGAGAGTGTTTTAAATATGATTAATGGATGGTGGATGTTTCTCTTTTCTGGGGATTGATTTGGATTTACATCTTTTAAAAATATTTTGTTTTCAAAGCCGGGTGTGGTGGCACATGCCTTTAATCCCAGCACTTGGGGAGGCAGAGGTAGGAGGATCACCATGAGTTCAAGGCCACCCTGAGATTACATAGTGAATTCCAGGTCAGCCTGGGCTAGAGTGAGACCCTACCTCGAGAAAACAAAAAAAGGGGGGGCTGGGTTTTGGGCTGGAGAGATGGCTCATCAGTTAAGGCACTTGCCTCCAGTGCCTATGGCCCTGGGTTCAATTCCCAGTACCCATATAAGCCAGACCCACAAGGTGGTGGCCCTGGTGTTCTCTCTCCTCTCTCTCTCTCTGTATCTCTGCTTGAAAATGAATAGAAAGAAAGAAAGAAAGAAAGAAAGAAAGAAAGAAAGAAAGACCTGTTAAAAAAGTTGGAATATGACGGAATGTTGATCGACCCAATCTAACTGCTAAGAGTTCAAGAGTGCCATGGTCGTGTTATGCCTGGAAGAACCTCATTCCCCAACACTCCATCCTCCAGTGCTCCCCATTCTCAGCACTTTAATCGGCTGTGAGTCTCTGCAGTAAAAAAGAAGCTTGTCTGACCCCAGCACTCACCTATGGACATAAGCATAAATGTTTAGAAGGCTTGACAGGCACATCCTGTTTACTGAACAAAAACAACAGTAGTAGCTTCCCTACCAGGGCACATGACCTGAGGGAGGACTGTGTTTTTAACAAGTGAATTTTGGGGGGACATAGCTGAACTTTAGCAACTTGTAAATTGTTCTCCTGGGAAGTCTTTTTTTTTTTTCAGTTTAGCAACCTTCCTGCCCCTCCCCCACCCAACCATGTTATTTTCTATTCTCAGTTCAGCTCTTAGGGGACAAGAGTAGCAGGCTTTTGTGGTTCAGTTAAGAAAAGTGAGGCTGATGAGGATGCCCTGGTCAAAAAGAAGCTTGTAAAGAATCTATAGGTGTCACCTAACTTCTTGAGTTTTCCAAAGGGATTACGTATATTTTCCATTTTAAAAATATTACAATGATCTATTTTCTTGTTCAAAAATTGGATGCTCACGAGGCTGACAGTAAGTTAAGTTTCTAAAACACAAAATTCACTTTGCGTTGACTGACTTGGTCATAAGAGTGCGAATGTGTTCCCACATGAAGAGAAAATCCCTGATAATCACAGATGAACTGTGATCTTGAGAAGAGGGTAAGTAGAGGCCAGGCCTGTGGCAAACATGGTTACCCGAAGTTTCAGCAGGATTCTAGCTGCCCGTGTTAGTTACAAGGACAAGAGCACTGAGTTTGGAGTTAAGCAGATTTGGGCCTCAGCTCCGCTGCTAAGGATTCTAATAGATATCAGAATCAGGTTAGCAAACTCCTTACCTGCTGAGATTCAGTCTTCATAGCCAGAAAAAGACAATAATGATACCATTTTGTAGGGTTATTCCAAGACATAAATGGGAAAGTGTTGTAAAGTGCTTGGTATGTCGCAGTCCCTCTGTGATGGTTAAATTTTGTTGTCAACTTGACCTTTTTAGTAATCTTGGGTGGGTCTCTGAGGATGTTCACAAGAAGGCAGTCTCTCAGTAGGGGGCAGAAAGCTCAGAGAAGCTAGAAGTAAACATCCTTTCCTGTGTGGGCCATGCAGGAAGGAAATTCCAGAGACTCAGGAAGCCATTAAGTCTGGGGAAGGGTTGCAAGACCCCACTCTAAGGCTATATAAAGGGGAGGACTTTCTGCCCCCTCACTGCCTGTCTGTTTGCTATTGTGTGGGGTGGGTGGGTGATGGGTTTCTCTCTGCTGGGACCTGTGAAAGGGGAATAGCCACTTCCCCTGGATCTGTAGCTTCAATAAATCCTTTCTCCCAGAATGTGCCTGGTTTGGAGGTTCATCCCAGCCGTGTGTGGCTGACTGTGACACCCTCATAAATGGTAACTACTGTGACCTACCAGTTTTCTTTCCTTCAAAAATAAGAACTGCAGTAACCTCTGCCCACTGCAAAAGAAGTGGTTCTTCCCAAGGCTGATAGGGACCTAGTGTGTGCTACTCACTGCCCAGTGGCCCTGCAGACCAATAATGGCTCCTATGCCCTGTTCACAGGACATGTGACTGGTAGTCACATGACTTCACTGATAATCCTTCCAGACAAGCTCTGCACAATATCACCATCCCCCTGCCCTGTAGAAACACAGGCTGGGATTCCCATCTGCATCTGACCCCCTGTATACATGAGCTACTGCAGTACTGCTTCTCCTACTGGCCATCCAGCTCCACACCTGGGTCATGGGGTTCCTTGCCCATCTCGGATTTAGGGACATCATCATTTTTAGCAATTCAATCACAACATGCCCCATTAAATTTGAGTTTCAGGTCAACATATACAGAATGTTTGCATGAGTATGACCCATGTGGTATTTGGAACATAAACGCCATTAGAAAGCTAATGCTTTGCCCCGTTTCCAATACTGCGTTCTCCCCGTTCCATTCACAGGGCCGCATCTGGAAGTGCTGAGAGCTGCTGGTCCACCTCCTTTTTGCACATTCTGCGCTCACTCGCACGCACTCTCTGATTCAGAAGCAGCAAGTGTCCCCTGGGTGGGTTTGAAATAGCCATATGTGCGTTTTCTTTAAAAACAACAGTCTATGCATTTATTTCTGCTGAGATCTGTAAATATTTTCTTCACCGCGGCTCTTCAATCAAACCTCCCAGTTTCATCCTGTTCTGCCTGGCAAGGGTTTGATTTGGAAAATAGCTCCCGTTCTCTTTTAATTAGGTATCTAACTTAATTGGATGCTCACTGGTAGTTTCAGGATATTTGCGTTCAGCTTGGTGAGAACAGCAAGGGACCATTTATGCATGAAATGGTCCACAAGTCACCTTGGTTTTCGGTGGCACCTTTGCTCACTGTTTCTCTGTTATGTTACCAATGTTCTACCCAAGCAAGTTAATACCCTCTGCTGAACCGATGAAACCTATCTATATTAAAACTACCCGCAGAGCAGAGGGAGGGCAGGCCATGCGTGAAGGGCTACCTTGGGGATGTGGGAGGCTGGATCCTTGACTGGGGAGAGGCCACAGGAAGGGTGAAGATGGTACCCCCATCATGAGACCATCACGGTCTCACACCCCTTTGCTTTCTTCCCTGGGGGAAACAAGAAAGGGAAGTTATATCCAAGATCCCTCCCCCCCAAAAAAGCCCACACTCAGGGAATAGATCCTTCACATTCACGAAGCCTAGCTCACCAGACTGCGGAGAATTCTCAGACCTGGTAATGACAGCCATAACATCCTACGTCTGTTAGGTTTTCAGCTCTCCTCTGCTTTCTTCTAACTGTTAATGGGCTCTGTACAGAGCTTACCACCATGTTCACCACCCAGACCTGAGTTGGACTCCAGTTTAACATTCTATCCTTTAGTTAAGCCTCCTGGTAGAGAGATGAATGAGAACTGTTTTCAAATCTCAGCTTATCATCAGCATGGGCACATGTCATTCTTGGACATTCATTTTGCTGAAAGAATCACAAGTTTGTGTCATTCACAAGTTTCTATGAGAATAATATCAAATAGAAGAAAACAACCATGTGCTGTGATTCAAGACACTGGCTCGGTTCGCTTGAAGGCCAAGGATGGGCACACACAGCCTCTCAGTGGTAGACATGGTTCTCGATTCAGCAGAATAAGGAATAGGCTATCAGTTGTAGGTCTTTAGACCAGCTGTTGCAGTCAGCTTCTTAGTTGCTGCGCAGAAAGAACCCAAACAACAGCGGCTTGTAGAGGAATGGGTTTATTTGGCTTACGGACTGGAGGGGAGACTCCATCCTGGCAGGGAAAACAATGGCATGAGCAGAGGGGTGGACATCACCTCCGCCACAGCACTGCAAACAGCGGCAGAAAGGTGTGCCGAACACTGGCAAGGGGAAGCTGGCTTATAACCCCCATAAGCCCACCCCCAACAACACAGCTCCATCGAGGTTGTAAAATCCAAACTGCCATCAGCTGAGGATTGATCATTGAGAACACATTCATTTGTTTGTGGGGGACACCTGGATCAAACCATGACACCAGCCCATTCATCAAGTGCTGAATGTCAGTCATCATGTGTGTGGGCTTACTTTGTTTGGCTCTGCATCCCTGAGCTGACCAGAGCTGGCCTTTATTTAGATGAGTTCAGGTACAGTCATAGATACTCAAAAGGCCGTAGACTCGAGATTATGGTAACATAGTAATATTAAGCCCAAACCCTCA
The DNA here is from genome assembly GCA_004024765.1 of Zapus hudsonius. Classification (NCBI taxonomy): domain Eukaryota; kingdom Metazoa; phylum Chordata; class Mammalia; order Rodentia; family Dipodidae; genus Zapus; species Zapus hudsonius. The sequence goes on along the minus strand of PVHP010038491.1, from coordinate 10,936 downwards.
ACCAGGTGCCTGCTCTGAGCCAAGTGCTTGAAATTAGGCTTTACATTCCCGAAATCCCATTGAAGAGGGTCCTCATGGAATAGGGTCAGGGAGGAGGGAAATGAAGGTACAAATATAGACTGGTACATACAGAGTTTCTACTTATTAATAAAAAAATGGGCTTTGTATCATGGTTAGGGCTAAACTTCCCAAGTTTGACTCCAGGCTCTGCTACTTATTGGAATGGCCTTGGAAAAATTACTTTGTCTCTCTGTGACTCAATGTCCTTGCCTATACAATAAGGATATGGATAGTGTCTGCCTCATAGAATTGTTAGGAGAACCAGAGGAGCTAGTATTGGTCAAGAACTGAGAACAGAGCTTGGCATAGAGTGAGCCCTACCCGGACTTCACAGGTATGTCTAGTGTGTATACAACTCATACTCACATATGTATTTGCACATGTGTGTATGAAACTCATCTGTATGTCTAGTTTGTCACGGAGGCTCTTTAAAGGGTTTTCTTTTTTATTTTTAAATATTTTATTTATTCATTTTCAAGCAGAGATAGAGAGAGAAAGAGAGAGAGAGAAAGAGAGAGTGAGAGAGCATACCAGGGCCACCACCTTGTGGGTCTGGCTTATGTGGGTCCTGGAGAATTGAACCCAGAGCCTTAGGCACTGGAGGCAAGGCCTTCCCCGCTGAGCCATCTCTCCGGCCCTTTAAAGGGTTTTCTTAAAGAAAATGAGGCCGGGCTTGGTGGAGCATGTTTTTAATCACAGCACTCAGAAAGCAGAAGTAGGAGAATCACTGTGAGTTCGAGGCCAGCCTGGGATTATAGAGTAAGTTTTAGGTCAGCCTGGGCTAGAGTGAAACTCTACCTCAGAAATAACAAGGCAAAAAAATGATAATAAATAAGAAAATGAGGGAGGGCCTATCAGGATGTGTGTTGTAGGGTCTTTAAAAGCCCTGCATTGATTTCAGCCCTCTTCCCACACAGACAGAAGCCAAGTCAGCTCCTCAGTGACGTCAGTGGTCTTGAGCACCTGTGGAGGGTTTGGCTGAGGTTCATCCACTGTGGCCTTCAGCAGCGTCTGAGCCAGATGTCACTCGAGATGAACTGACAGATTTCTGGGTGTCTTTGAGGCTTATTCTGGAGTCCCTGAAAGGCAGCCATGTCCACAGAGGGAAACCCCAATGGGGCTGGAGATGGATGCTGGGAGCCTCTTCCTGAGAAGGCTGTAGAAAAGGTAGCACCCCTCATTAGAGGCAGCCATGTTCCCTGCAGAGACTGCACAGTGGTCCCCAGTCTTTGGGCCTCTGGGCCCAACACCCAGTCTATCTTTCTGGCCTGCTGTGGCAAGGCCTTCGCTCGCCCTCTTCCTCTTGGGCTCAGCATTTGGACATGCAATGTCCAGGCCCAGGTGGACAGGCTACGGCCAGGCCTCTAGGGCAGTTGAGCAGGAGGGCTGCATGGACTGTTTTATGTGTTTGATTGTTTTCTCTTGAGGTAGGGTCTCACTCTAGCCCAGGCTGACCTGGAATTCACTCTGTAGTCTCAGGGTGGTCTCAAGCTCATGATGACCCTCCTATGTCTGCCTCCTCAGTGTTGGGCTTAAAGGTGTGCGCCACCACCCCCAGCTTCCATGGATTGTTCTTAATAATAAGGAGCTGGAGTGAAATCTGTGTATTGGGCCAAATTCTTTGAAGTCCAACAAGCTAGAACCCGGTGATCTGCCAAATTAAAGGAGTCAGATGGAGACAGAGGTCCTAGAATGTGAAAACCGAGAGAGGAGAACGGCCTTTGGGCACAGAGTCAAGAGATGGCCGCTCTCCATGGCTGCAGCTGGTGTGGCTTGTGAGCCGGTCAGCTGAGCTCTTGGCGAGTCGCCTGGAGACACAGAGAGCCAGCAGTTGTCTCCTGAGAGCAGCACACCAGGCCAGGCGGTGCCCACCATGGCTGCAGGCTGAAAGGAGCTGGTACTGGCTGGGATTGAGGTCCCATATAGTGGCTTTTCCATTCGTGTTGGGGATCAAACATGGGGCCTGGTGCATGTGTGTCAGGCAAGCACTTCACCAACTGAGCCATCTCCCCAGTCCCGTTTGCACTGGTTTCTGTTGTTATTTTTTTCTTTTTCAAGGTAGGGTCTCACTCTAGCCCAGGCTGGCCTGGAACTCACTCTGTAGTCCCAGGCTGGCCTTGAACTCAGTGATCCTCCTACCTCTGCCTCCCAAGTGCTGGGATTAAAGGTGTGCACCACCATGCCTGGCTTCCTGATTGTATTTTTTTCTTTTTTTTAGCATAAGGCTGTCACATCCCAGCTTGACCAGCAAGAAAGGACACAACCACGAGTTCTTCTCTGCAGCAGTTTTATTCAGGAAACCTTGTAAGTTACAATCTTACTAACTTCTTCTTCTTTCTTCTTCTTCTTTCTTCTCTTCCCACGCTCAGGATGTGCAGGGATTTTTAAGTCAAACTACAACCTATCCGTATTATATACGTATACATTTACAATTGGTCCACATACACGGAAGCATGCCAGGCATTAAGCCATTTTCATACAAGGAGTTAATTATCCCCTGGAATGCACATCTCCGTGGAGGTAGGGAGCAGAAATCAGCGCCATCTTACAGGTGTGGTCAGCAGGCTCTCAAACAAAGAAGAGGACCACACAGCGTTCCATAGGTAGGAGTGGCAGGACCCGGCCCGGGAAATGGGTACGGGCCGCCCTGCCCCCCTACCTCACAGGAATGGCTTACTACATAAGGCCTTTTGCTGCTGAAATTGAACTCCAGACATATGTGCACATTAAAAAAAATTATTTGCAAGGAGAGAGAGAATGGGCTTATCAGGGCTTTTAACTGCTGCAAATGAACTCCAGATGCATGTGCCACTTTGTGCATCTGGCTTTCCATGGGTACTGGGAAATTGAACCTGGGTCGTTAGGCTTTGCAGACAAGCACCTTAACCACTGGGCCATCTCTCCAGCCCCCAACAAAGATTTTTTTTTAAAAAAAAATACTTAAATAAAAAAGGAAACAGTGTGGGCCGCCTTGGTGAATTCTCACTGGCTGTTGGTATTGGCTGAAGGAGCAATGCGGGCAGCATTCACTCTGTCCCAGCTCTGGTCCCAAGCCAAGCGGGAGCAACCAGAGGGCTAAGTCTTTCCCAAGGCTCACTGAGCATGACATTTCTGTTCCCATCCACCGCTTGGCAGGTGAGGACTACTTAAGAACAGGACAAGCAGAGTCATCAGGACGAGGATTTGACACTGAGCACAGGAGACTAATATTCCTGTTGCTGCCCGTGGCTGGCTTTGTCACCTGGAAGCCAGAGCTTTGGTTTCCCTGCAGTCCTTCTCCGGCCAGGGTCCCAGCAAGTGACAAGGAAAGGAGGAACTGTTTTCTATCTTCTATGGCCTAGAAAGACCCTCTGGCTCACAATTAGCCATCTTTCTGCCCCTGTTTCAGAACTAGCCCATCCCTGAGGATGTACCTCTGGGTTCACTCCCACCTGCCTTTGTCCCTAACTGTGTGACTGGGAAATGACTTTTTCCTCTGCTTCTGTCTTTGCTATCTGTGAAATTCCTACCTCACAGGTGAGATTTACTCCTAGAAAGAGGTTAACACAGAGCTAGTCTGGCACGGAGCAAGACCTCAGTACCTAGTTACTATAGTTATAATGGCTGTCACAGTCAACTCTGGGTGGGGAGGGAAGCAAGCAAAGAAGAGTTGCCGGCCTGGTGGCACATGCCTATAATCCTGGCACTTGGGAGGAAAAGGCAAGAGAATTAGGAGCTCAAGGCTAGCCTCAATGCACCGTAAATTTGAGGCCAGCCTGCACTACATGAAACTCTATCTCAACAAAATAAAAATAAAAGAGAAATGCTAATTTCTTTATGTGTGACATTCTGCTCTAGATTTGTGGTCTCTGGCCTACAGATCCCATTCACTGTGTGTGTGTCCTCCTTACAATGATTCATTTTCTGGAAAGGAGTTCATGGGTGTTTACGTCTCTATCAGGTATGTTCTACCTGCAGCCTGCAGGCCATATGTGTCCTGGAATAACTATGAATGCAGTCAAACATTTATAACTGACCACTCTATGTCATGATGTCAAAATGTTGGACACCCCTGCCAGACTATCTTGCCAGAGTAGACATGATTTTTCTTTTCTTGAGACGAGGTCTTCTGATACAGCATAGGCTGGTCCTGAACTCAAGGTCTTTGAGAGTCCCTCTAGAGTCCTGGGGTTTCAGGTGTGTGCCTCCATGTGGCTTGCTATACCTATTTTAAAGATGAGAAAACCAAGGCCCGGTAAGGAGGGGGGCCTTGCTTGTCTAAGGCTTTGTGTCTAGCTTAGCAGGGAGCCAGATCTCATGGCAAAGCCTTGCCCTTCCTGTATCTTGTGACAGGGCCTCACAGCTTCTCCCCTTACTGTCCCCAGGGCCTCTGTCACATTCCCCTTGACCCTGCACGGACCCAGGGCTGGTGAGATCACCTCTTCTAAAGGCTCCACTTTGCCATTAGACTAACATTCAGGAACCTCAAAAGTTCCAAACATTATGATTATGAAAACCACAGCGTCTCATTGAGCTTTTATTGTGTTAAGTCATCTGGTGGTTCTATGTACACAACAAAGATGTCTGACCACCGTGTCTCTCGATGGCACTTCCGAGGCTGCTGTAGATGGCTCTGCTTTATCTTTAATCTCTCTCTCCTCTCTCTCTCTCTCTCTCTTCCTAGGCAGAGCAATAGAAGCCTTCAAATTGACAAGCTTCCCATTTAATACAAGGTGGAGAAGATTTGTCACAAGAAGGCTCAGAATGGAATGATTTTCCTGCAGGCTGAGCCTCCTGCTTGGCATCCCTTGGGGTTTTTTTAGCAGAGCCTCTAAGACGTAGGCTTTGTAAAAAGATGTGACATGTTGACAGTATGGGACACTAATGCCGACCTAAATTCAGTGAGGAGAGCAGAGCTGAGTGCTGGGAGAAGCCAGCTTGCCAAAGGCAGGCAGAATTCATCACAGAGCCTCTAGTGAGGGGCTGTGGGGAGCAGAGAGGTGCAGACTGCTTTGCAGAGCGTGTCTGGGCTCAACACTTTCCCATTAGCCAGCTATTTACCAGACCCATCAGATGTAACTTAGCAACTTGTTCTAGAGCATTCCTTCTGTGTCAGGCAGCAGCAGCAGCTCCCTCTGAGCTCCCGTAGCATTTCACCTGTGGCTCCTGCAGAACCCGACTCCATTCCTACCGATGGCGGGTCAGCTTTTCATGCTTCTAACTCAGTCTCCTCTGGTCTTTGAGCTATGCAAGAAGACCTATGTTACACGCATGTGTTCAGCAAATGAATCAATCAACCCATCACCTGCTCAGTAAGCATGTGTGGACTGTGGACTGGAGTTCTTCACTGGACTGGAACCTCCTCAGCACAGACAAGCTAACAAAGGAACCAGCCTTTGTTACGTCACTGTCATGTTTGATCCAGGTGTCCCCCACAAACAAATGAATGTATTCTGGATACTTAATCCTCAGCTGATGGCAGTTTGGGTTTTACAACCTTGCTGGAGCTGTGTTGTCGGGGGTGGGATTATGGGGGTTTTAAACCAGCTTTCCCTTGCCAGTGTTTGGCACACCTTCCTGCCACTGTTTGCAGTGCTGTGGCGGAGGTGATGTCCACCCCTATGCTCATGCCATCATTTTCCCTGCCAGGATGGAGTCTCCCCTTGAGTCCGTAAGCCAAAAAACCCATTCCTCCACAAGCCGCTTTTGTTTGGGTTCTTTCTGCGCAGCAACTAGAAAGCTGACCGCAACAGTCACTGTGGGCATAAATATGAAACTGATCGAGGCAAAGCTAATATAGTATGGTGAGTGGAGTCAGATGCCTCTGCTAAGGTTGAAATGTTAAGGACTTATTTTTGTTCCTCTTGCCTTATTGGGCAGGAGCTCTGCCTTCCTTCCCTCTTTTAAAGATCTCTTTCAAATAGAATAAAAATCTCCCTAAGCTTTAAAAAAAAAGAACCTACTTTTCTTTTAGGTAAATGTTTTTGAAAGTTTGGGGAGTTCCTTAGGAGTGGGAGCCCAGCCTTCCTGGTCTTTCTCACCCAGGATCATGATGGCACCCTGCTGTCTCCCTCAGAGAGCAAGTGTGGATGGATGGCAGTCTCTTTGAACAGGTGGAAACTTTTGATACCTCTCCACCTAATGTGAAGTGATGCTGAGGTTGGACCCAACCTAGGAATTTCCTCCTCCACCTGGAAGGATCTGATTTTTCTGTGGTGGGGCCAGCAGAGTGTTAGAAGGAACCCCAACAGACACTTTTAGCCATAGCTTGTATCTTGCCCTGAATGGAGTGAAAAGTAAACACACCCTTAAATACACCCTGGCCTGGGGATCCCATCTCTCTTTCCCAAGAGTCTTGCAAGGATGGAAATGAAATTTACCCCTGTGCCTTACCTGTGTCTGACTCCTCAGTATGAGGGAATATCTGTAGAAAAAGGAGTTCCTGAGCAGAATATTAAAGTAAATAACATCTACTCAGGGCTACCTGCTAGTAACCACTGAGCATGCGATGTATATCATCTTCCTGGAATTCACACAGCTCCATTATGAGGTTGGCATTTTAGTTCCTATTTATAGATAAGGAAGCTGAGTTGGTGGTATCTGACTCTAGCTTTCCCAAAAGTCACCAGGTCCCAAGGTGAAGAACCAGGATTATTAAATCCCCTGCCTATCCAAGACCAAAGCCTTTCCTGGTTCCCATGGTAATGCTGGATGTTCTGAGTATCTTCTGTTTCCCTTCTAGATGAGTAAGAAACACACTTACCAGCTCCATAGGGCTATAATTCAGCTCTACACAGTTGGATATTTTAAGATTTATTTATTTGCAAGCAGAGAGAGATAGAAAGAAGAGAGACACACAGAGAGAATGGGTGCGCCAGGGCCTCCAGTTGCTGCAAATGAACTCCAGACACACACACCACTTTGTGCATCTGGTTTTTGTAGGTAAAAGGGAATCGAACCCAGGTCGTCAGGCTCCACAGGCAAGCACCTTAACCGTGGAGCCATTTCTCCAGCCCCCACAGTTGGATATTCTGTTCAATAGCACAACAATCTCATCTGGGATTCCTTTGGCATACATACTTATAATGGCTTGTTGAGAGGAAAACTCAGACACTTCTCTGTTAAAACTACTAAATTAGATGCCTAGCTGTTGCAGTCAGCTTTCTAGTTGCTGCGCAGAAAGAACCCAAGCAAAAGTGGCTTGTGGAAGAATGGGTTTATTTGGCTTACAGACTCGAGGGGAGACTCCATCCTGGCAGGGAAAACGATGGCATGAGCAGAGGGCTGGACATCACCTCTGCCACAGCACTGCAAACAGCGGCAGGAAGGTGTGCCAAACACTGGCAAGGGGAAGCTGGCTTATAACCCCCATAAACCCACCCCCAACAACACAGCTCCATAGAAGTTGTAAAATCCAAACTGCCATCAGCTGAGGATCGATCATTGAGAACACATTCATTTGTTTGTGGGGGACACCTGGATCAAACCATGACACTGTTTTTCCTTGGTTTTTGTTTTTTTCCTGTGAGTTGGAAGCCTGTAGCTATGAAAGACCTCCCAAAACTCATCTTCAACATTCGTGTTCAGTGATATGACCTGTTGACAGAGGTGTGTGTGTGTGTGTGTGTGTGTGTGTGTGTGTGTGTGTGTTTTCCTGTCCATCTGGCTTTGTTTGAGCCCTTGAGGTACAGATGTTACAAGGGAATCGTAACTGGACAATCAGTGGTGGCCATGGAATGAGGCAGGAACCTCAATTAAGTTTTGGCAAACAGCCTTTGCTGCATGGCGAAGGATGTCTATGACCCCAGGATGGGGTTGCTGGAAATTACTATGGCAGGGCACTCAAGATGGGATTAAGTACCCTGGGGAGGGGAGTGACCTTCCACACACAGTGGTGTCCTTCTGTCTTGGGTCACTCTCACCAGAAAATTACTTTCCCTTAGGCACACCAGTGGTGTTTGCAATTCTTTTAAGATGTCAGATTTAAGAGACTGGGAAGATAGCTCAGCAGCTAAAAGAACTTGCTTGCCAAGGCTGCTGGCCCAGGTTCAATTCCCCAGCCACCCACGTAAAAACCAGATGGGTATTCATTTGCAGTAGCAAGAGACCCTGGCATGCCCCTGCACGCACGCTACTGTACACACACACACACACACACACACACACACACACACACACACTTACTCCTTTAAAAAGCTCGCCATCTAGTCATGCTAAAGTAATACTTATATTTGTGAGGAAATTTCTAGAAATATGCTAGTCATTTACACTGCCTTACTACATGACAAATGCTTACAGCAACCCACGGGTCAATGGGGTATTCCCTGCTCAGGTTTTGTTTTATGTAAAAGGAGACTGAAATCAAGAGAGCTGTGGTTTTTACAGTGACAGTAGGTGACCGCATTAGAACTAAAACCTGGATTTTATGGTTTTTAAATATTTATTTGTTTGTTTTTTGAGGTAGGGTTTCTCTCTAGCCCAGACTGACCTGGAATTCACTATATAGTCTCAGGCTGGCCTGGAACTCACGGCGATCCTCCTGCCTCTGCCTCCCGAGTGCTGGGATCAAAGGTGTGTGTCATCTCTTCGCTATAGCCAGGCTTTGGACTTCTACACACACACACACACACACACACACACACACACACACACACACACACACACGGCCATTTATAAAAGCTGCTCTTGCCTGTAGAAAGGAAGAGAATCAGCTTTTAACCCTGGATCTCCTAAGGGGACATTGGGCAGGAAGTGATGGCTGTACAGAAGTGTAGGGAACACCTTAGCTATCAAGTGACGAGTCCACTTTTAGCTCCTAAGTGATCGCAGGAAACCCTCCTAGTCCTCAAAGCCCTGATTTAAAAAAAAAAAAGTTGTTGCCTGACTTGCTTGGAGCAGTGAAGTGTTTTCTCTCCAGCTAAGCAATGGAAGACAGTGAACAAATGCCAACTCAGTGATCCTGTGGGAACCCTTCTGGGTTGTGGTGTTTACACAGGACGAGATCAGAGGAACTGCTACTGGCCCGGGAGGACTGAGAGTCCAGCAGAGAGCCACAGGGTCTGTAGAGATGGGAGCCCCGGCTGTGGGAACACAGCCCATGCTACTCAGGCTTCAGAGGATGGGGAAGAGATGGCTCCAACTGCCTGCCCTGCGAGGCTAAAAGCAGCTCACCAGGAAGGAAGAGGAATAGATGCGACTGTAGCCAGGCTTGTTGCCCTTCATGTGTTTATCCATTGGTATCCACACATACCTGCGGAGCTACATGGAGGAGAGGGGTGTGGTGCTGGGGCTTCTTGGAGCTCCCAGCCTGGGTGGGGAGGCAGATGTGCAACCAAGGGGTAAGTGTTCACGTGATTCCTGAAGTATAGGTTAGTTTTGCCATTTTTACACATGATATAGACAGACATCTTTCTGATTGAGCTCCTAGGTGGCAGGGATGGAGCTGAAAGAATGGGTCAGGGCCAGGGCAGGGAGGAGAAAGCAGAGATGGGATGGCATCCTATGCGTGACATCATCAGCTGTCTGCCCGGCTAGAGCATCACACTCAAGATGGGGAAAGAGCCCTGCAATGATGTGGGGAGAGGTGAGCAGGAAGGCCATGCCAGGCAAAGAAGCTGCACCTGCCGCCTGGCAATCTGCGATCCCAATCTGGCTGGTTATCAGCGTATTGGTATTTGTCTCACCGCTGTGAAGGAGGAGAGATTTATTTTGTTCCACGATTTAAGAGGGGAGATAGTACATCATGATGGGAACGCTGCTCACATGGCATCTGTCTGCCCTCAAGAAGCAGAGAGATGAAACTCAGAGTCCATGCCTTCTCCTTCTTATTCAGTCTGGACCTCAGCCCAGGGGATGGATGTGCTGCCCCCGTTCAAGATGAGTCTTCCATCCTCAATTAAACTTCTCAATTAAGCTCCCTTAGTGCTACCTTTGTGTGTGACCCAGGCAATTCCAAGTCCAGTCAAGTTAACAATGAAGACTAACCATCACAACCCAACACTTCATGATCCCAACATGGAGGGACTGTGGTTAGGATGCTGTGGCCATGGTCCAGAGATGGCCTAACCTCATCTGAGAGGGGCAGAGGGTTTGGAGCAGAGAGAAGAGCCTCCAAGAGTGCTTGCTTAGGCAAGAAATTAATTACTAGACATGGAAGGTGGAAATATGGAAGGATTCAGGGAAGGAACCCAGAGTTCTGGTTTGTGTGGATTCCATAGATTTGAACCAAGTTTGGGGACAAAAAAGTAATCACTTCATTCCAGTATTGCTACATATGTAAGATCACTTATGGGTCCAGCAAATATTTCTTTTCTTTCCTTTTTTTTTGGTTTTTCGAGGTAGGGTCTCACTCTAGCCCAGGCTGACCTGGAATTCATTATGTAGTCTCAGGGTGGCCTTGAACTCACGGTGATCCTCCTACCTCTGCCTCCCTGTGGAGTGCTGGGATTAAAGGCGTGCGCCACCACGCCCAGCCAGCAAATATTTCTTATATGCCATATATGTATGTATATATATGATATTTTTAAAGCAGTGATTTATATATGAAACACAAAACCAAAAGGCAAGAAAAGATTGAAAATTCACCATTAGAACTTCATTAGAATGTTGGGGTTTCGGAGACAATCAACAGCTTTCAAATTCGACCAATTTTCCACTCAGTGAGGGGGACCCCTTGTTTGGAACTAGGGATTCAGGGCGATAGGCACCAGATCCCGTACTTTTGGGCTCCCAAAACAAGATGCACTATGGGAGCGAGTGACAGGGAGACTACTAAAAATAGAATCTAGGTAATCCAGAATTATGTATATTTGTTAACCTACACTGATCTCACTCTCCGATGGAGATTGTGTTTGTATTTTTCAGGATGCAGCGAGAGAGCTGGGACCCATCTAACCCT
>PVHP010038490.1:0-16830 GCA_004024765.1 Zapus hudsonius | reverse complement strand
TCCTTTTTGGTTAAAGAAGAACACTTCAGTTCAACTCTTATTTCATTTCCTTGGGTTCAGAAGCTAATTAAGTGGAGCTGAAAACAAATGTTTCGTGGCATTTGCTCCATCTTTTATGTTCTTTAGGCAAAGGATCCGATAATCTGATAATGAGACCGATTTTTGTTTAGCATTCCATCATTATGAGTACAAATATACATTTTTGCCCAAAAGAAAAATATCCATGAAAAATAAAAAAAGAGGTATAATGGCATTTTTAAAAGAAAGAAAATAATGGAAAATGATAAGTTCTAACAACAAGTTATATTAACAGGGTCATTGGTCAAAGTTTAAAGCATATTCTAAACATTCTAAACACTATTAGATCAATTATTTGTCAAGAAACACAACGAAGTGGTTAAATTCCAGGCAAATAAAAATAAGAATTCTTCTGAATAAACCAGAGTTTCAAAGTGAAACAATGAAGATATTGATATTTTAATAAATGCACTTTAATTATTTCTGTCTCTCAAGAATGTTGATCTTGGGAGGCCACATCAGAGACAAAACATGCTAGGAATTGCTCAAATATTCCTCTTTTGTAATTGTGTTTATGATTAGTTTTTGCTATTTTATTTATTAATTTTCAGGGAGGAAGAGAAAGAGAGAGAGGGGAGAGAGAGAGAGAGAGAGAGAGAGAGAGAGAGAGAGAGAGAGAGAGAGAGAGAGAGAGAGAGAACAGGCACATCAGGGCCTCCAGGTGCTACAAATGAACTTCAGATACACATGCCACTCTGTGCATCTTGCTTTATGTGGGTATTAGGGAATCCAACTAGGGTTGCTACGCTTTGCAGGTGAACACCTTAAATGCTCAGCTGTCTCTCCAGCCTAGTTTTTGCAACTTTTGAGCTGGAAAGGCATACATGCTTTTTGACCCACTAAATTAGTTTTGTGTTATAAAATAATATAATCTATCAAGACACCTCTCACTATGTAGCACAGGTTTGGCTAGAACTAATCCTCCTTCTTCTGTCTCTTAAGTGCTGAGATGACACAAATATGAGCACTGGAGTCTAATCCCCAGCACCCATGCAAAAAGTGAGTCATGGCTACATATGCCTGTAACCCACGTGCAGAGGTGGGGCAGAGCCAGGAGGCTAGCTGTGGCTCTCCAGTCAGGCAGTATATCAAAAACACAAACAAACAAACAACAACAACAAAAACAGGGAGCTCTAGGTTTGGTGAGAGATTCTATCACAGGAAAATACACTGGAAAAAATAGAGGAAGACATCTATTGTCTTCCTCTGGGTCTGTAAGAATGCATATAGGATGCTCACACCTTCATACACACAAATAATAAAATAAAAAGTTTAACTAAGCACGATGACATACACCTTAGTCTTGAATATTCTAAATAAATTCTAAATAAATTAAAGCTTACTAGCATAAGCCAATTTATAGCCAAACAGCAGTCCATATTTTCCTCACATCCATTTCACTATTACCAGTATTATGGACCTTTATAAGTATATACTGCATTAAATTGCATAGCTGTTTATATACCTGCCTGTTCATCTAGTCTAGTACAGAGTATGTGCACAGCTCCGTGAATCAATAAGGAAAGATGTTATATGTGTGATCATTGAAGCAAATGCAAAAGAAACATGAAAATCAATCCCACTGGAAAATTTGGGAAAGCTCCAAAAAGGAAAAGGTATTTAATGAAAACTAGGGTCTTACATAGAGAACTATCAGAAAAAAGAGTCTATTCTTGAATAGACAGAAGAGACATGCAAAATATGCAAAACCACATAGGCAAACCAAATAGGCACACCATGATGCTTCATTCAAAATATATAGTATGAGAGGCATTCCAGGGTTGTATGAAAGATTGATTGGCACATTAGATGTATGTGGAAGAACAGTGGAAGAAATACTCAGACAAATTAGGAGTGGTCTCAGTGGGTCTGCTTTCTCAGGCCTGTGTAACTGCGGGATCAACACAGGTGCCACACAAATTTTCATTTATCCATGAATCAACACAATTCCAATGTATATAATAACTTGGAATAATATAGAACACCATTTACCATATGGCTTTTCATGGAAAAGTATGCTCTCAGAGAAATGCAATGCACACTTGGAGAACCACAGTCAATTCACTGTATTTTTACAAATTATTTTGACCACAGATTGATTTTACTCTTTTTTTTTGCATGTGTGTGTGTGTTGTTTGTATATGTGTGTGGATGCAAGTACATGAAGGCCAAAGGTCAATATTAGGCTATGTTTCTCAATTGCACTCACCCTCAACTGGGAGCTCACTGATTTGGCTAGCCTAGCTAGGTAGTAAGCATCTGGGACCCTCCAGTTACTGCCTTCCCAGCACATGCCATACAGGTGCATGCCATGGCACTTGGCTTTTATATGGGTGATAGGAATCCAAACTGAGGTCTCACGCATGTGTGGTAAGCACTTTACCAACTGAGCTATCTTCCCAGTCCCCATTTTACTATTCTATAACCAATTAGCAACTCAATTTGGAAAATTTTGTAATTTCTCTCCATTTAAAATATAACATTTAACTATGCTTTAACACAAAATATGAGTTGTTTTATGGGTCTATTTTAAGATTTATAATGCCATATTACTAATTAGAAAAATTTCTAAATGCACATTAGGTTAGCTAACAGAGGACATGAGTACATTATAATAATAAGAGATCATCAAAGTAAGCTTGCTTTCATCTTATAAAAAATTACCTAAAATCTATTTTGTAACTTTGGGCTGTTTAAATAGGAATAGGTACCCATCACAAGGCATGGAAAAGCCCAAGATAAACATGACACATCTTCTCAAATAATCAATTTCAGTTGAAGAACTGAGTCAAGTAATTGAAGTGATAATCCAATTTAAAATATTATATTAAAATAACGAGTTACGAGATGGACTTGGGGAAGTGATCACAGGACCTCTTTGTTCTTTTCCCAATGTAGCCACATTGAACAAATCTCCTTTTCAGTTTTTCACTACTAATTTTATCCTTAACTAGCTTACTGAACATGGGTGGCAAAACCTTCCTTGGTATGGATGCCAGGGCATAGGCTCTCATCTTAATAACTCTTCAAATAAATTTGGTTAGCTGTTGCAAGAGAAAAGACACATTTTTGATGTCAGCTACTTGCAGCAAGTTGACATTTGATGGAGAAGAGATTGAACAGTCCCTCACAGCTGTGCAATCACTTTATTCTGGGGACATTTTCTTATCTTCCCATGTCAGCCAGCATGAGCTGCTTTTTACCTTTATTTGGTGAAGAAGAAAAATGAGTACTGGAACTTGGTTTTGGATTTTCAAGAAAGTCTGACCCTTGGGAAGTTTCTTCCCATTGGTGCATGTCAGACTTTGCTTTGCTATTGTTTGTGCTTCTTTTGTAGTACTTTGGGTTCTTTTTGAGCCACTGCTAGTGACTACCATTTGCTGACTGGCATTTTCTTTCCGTGTTCTGAGCTGTTTCAGTTCTGTTGAGCTATTTTGGGCTATTAAGAGTCTGCATGATGGGCTTAAAACTATCTGGGTCTCTGCCGTGTGACAGGGAAGGCTTCTGGTGCTTTACTACGCAGTTGGGGTTATGCTGAATCATTTGAGACGAGCAAGGGTATTGAGATCTCTGTTTTGATTTGTATAACCATGAAAATATTATATTTAGAACTGACTTATATGGGTATTGGCAAATATATAATACCTTTTGTTGTCTATAATCTTATGAGATTGGCTGGTTTAGTATCTAATTTGTGGTATATGTACATTGTAAAATTATTAAGATAAAGCCAGAATTGTTCAGAAAAGGACGCTATTAAATTTAGGGTCCGTTAATTAGATCATTAAACTCAACATTTATGTTTGTAACAAAAATGTTCTATGACACATATAATGTAATGCTATATAAGTGTATGCAGTGGAATATTTAGTTTTCAGATGCTTTTAGTGAATATATAATTCCTATAGATAGATTACCAGTAACAGAAGATAGTTTCAGCATAAAAAAATCCATTGTGGATTTGCCTTTTATTTTCTGCCTTTTGAAAAATGATATCCCATTCCTTCTATGTAATGCCAAGTTATTATTCCTTTCTCCATCCTTTTAAATATATCTTTCATTTTTTGTTTAAATAGTTCTATATTTTGGTGTACTTGGAACTTGGTCTTACTCTATGCTGTGACGCTGTTTCGTATGAGCGAATAGATGCTGAATCCTCTACCTCCTGCTGTATTCTATGTGCTTAATAAGGTCCTAGATGAGCTGAATTTTGTGAGATCTTACTAGAAGAGAATCAATACTTTTTAAAGGACAAACCATTTCTAAAATAGTGTTTATCTTCATTAACTTATGTCCTTTAATTTAAAAATAACCTGAAGTTTGATTTAAATTCATAAAGTGTCCTTTAAAAAAGGGGTGTTGGATATCTCTAGAAACATCTTGTAGCTCCTTTCTACCACAATCTCTTTTAAAGAAATGGCTTCTAGTACTGGAACGTACTGTCCTGTTTCAGTTTGCCTGGGTAGGTATAATCTTAGCAAATGAAAAGCAAAAGCTTTCCTAGAAAATACATTTTTGTAAATGCTTCCTCTGTGGTTCAAAATGCCAATTGTGAGGGGACGGAGAAACAGCTCCACATTGTCAACCTCTGTAGACCACCAAGGGCTTCCTCTAGACTTTTAGGGACTTTAATTCAGGGTATATCTAGGATCCCAGGGCTTTGATGCAAAAAATGAATTTCAGGAATCAGGGTTAGGGTGTTATTAAAAATCTAGAGAGACAAGAATAAAAGTATACAAAAAAGCTTATCTAAGAGATCACAGTTTGTTAAAAAATTAACATAGATTTTAAACATTGGGGTTAAGAGAAAGAGAGATGCACAGGGAAAAAGTAAGACATATCCAAGTGTCAGTGTGGACTCCTCAAAGACAACAGTAATCAAGTATCTAAGTATTAGCTATGTATACCATTTTTTGTGGTCCTCAAGTCACATCTTAAAAAGTTGCCAAGAAACTTTTTTTTTTTTTGCTTTTTCTCTCTCTCATGTAATAGGATGGCTCCAGATGCCTTAGATGGGGTTATAAACTGCTAAAGTAAAAACAGGAGTCACCAGGATTGCACAGAAGTTTAGGACATCTCCTTTTGCTATAAATAAGGTTTCTGATGAGTTGCCTAGAAAATTGCAGGTTTTTAGCTGGAGAGGAAGAAAGGACTTAAGTGTTGCAACTGTTTGGGACTACTGCTTCTAGCTGGTGAGAGGCTTCAATCAGACTCTGAGTAAGGGGCTTCTGTCTTTCTAACCTTATATATTCTGAGTTCTCATCTCAATGCATATATGAGTTCAGATTTCAGTAGAGATTACAAGGAAACTGATTAGCAAATTTGATAAATTTTCATTTCACTTAATTAAGATCTTCACCTGGTTATTGCTGTAGAAGAAAACAAAAATTAAAAAAAAAACCTTTTGGTCTTTCAAATATCTTAAAATTACTTGTGGACTAAAAATTGAAAGAAAACAGTTATGTTGGCCATCAAGGCTTACTGGCAATAACTCCTTGACATTTGGATTACCAAAATGACTTTTAAAATTCTATTTTAAAAAATGTTTTTATTTATTTATTTGCAAGTAGAGATAGAAAGGAAAGAGGGAAGAAAAAAGAAGGAAAAGGAGAGAGAGAGAGAGAGAGAGAGAGAGAGAGAGAGAGAGAGAGAGAGAGAGAGAGAGAGAAAGAATGGGTATGCCAGGGCCTTCAGCTACTGCAAAGGAACTCCCGATGCATGCTCCTTAACCACTGAGCAATCTCTACAGCCCAAGACTTTACAAATTCTTTATGAGTTTTATATTAACTGGTTGAAAGAAAAATATTCACATAAATAAAATCTTCCTTACATTGGAAGAAATATAGAAAAAACATAAAAGTTTCCCAAATGCATATGGGTTGAAGAACTATAAAAAAGGTAAAATAAATGTAACTAGACTGAGAAGGAAGACATAAAATTATATCTATTTCAGATGACATGATTTCGTATAATGGAAAGTGAAAGAATCTTCAAGGAACTATCAGCAAGATTGCAAGATACATGAAGATATGAAAGTCGAATTTTCTAAAAATACATCATTTGAAAGAAAATGAACAATTCTATTTGAAGTCACATAAAAAGAATAAAATATTTAGATATGAATTTAATAAAGGAAGAGTAAATTTACAATTGAAAGTAAAACATGAATATAATTAAAAACTTAAATGAGTATAAAGACATCTATTTCATGGTCATGGCCTCCAGCCCTAATACTGTTAAAAATCACAGTATTCTCCAAATCAATCTACTGAGCCAATGTAATCTGTCAAAATCTTAGCTGGCTTCTTTAGAAATTTATAAGTTGGTCTTAATTTTCACATGGAAATGGAGACTCAGAAGAGGTAAAGTATGAAAAACATGAACATGCTGGAAGAGTCATACTTCTTTTTGTAAAACTTGGCAAAGCTATAGTAATCAATACCAAGATAATTACACACATAGATGGAATGGAATTGGAAATCCAGAAGTGAATCTTCATAGTCAAGTGATTTTCATTAAGGCTGCCAAGACATTTCAATGGTGAAAGACTAATCTTTTAAATAAATGGTGCTGTGAAACCTAGATTCCTAAGTGAAACATGTGTTTGCTTTTCAAATCATACTTAAAGAAGACGATAAAACTGAATGCACAAAGTGAAAGTATAGCCATGTTAAAATATTGTAATAAGAATTCATGATATTGGGACATACAAGGCCTTCTTAAAGACACCAAAATTAAAAAGGAAAACAAAAATAAGAGATAAAGATACATCATGAAATTATAAACATTTGTGTTTCAAAGAATGCCAGCAAAAATGTTAACAGATGTCACAAACAACGGGAGAAAATATTTGCAGATCATATTCCTGAAATGAACATGCTTTTAATATATAACAACTCCGAAACTGAAGAAGCAAAAGGTAAATGATTCTACCAAAATGAGCAAAACATGCAAATAGACATTTTTCACAAAGGATACACCAAATGGTCACTAAACACATGAAGATTCTCAGTATCATTTGATGTTAGGGAAATATATAGTAACCCTACAATCAGGTTTGCTTTAAATTCATCAGAATAGTTAAAATATAAGCTGGAAGATTGCAACCATTGCCCAAGATGTGGAGAAACTAAACCACTCTTACAATCCAGGCAGTCATGTAAAATGGTACAGCCTTTGGAGGAAAACTGATAGTTCCTCAAATGCGCAATCCAGTTTTACTATATGATTCAATGTGTTAGTACTGACAAAATTCTGAGATAAATAATTTAAAGAAATAAAGATTTATTTTGTCTCATGGTTTCAGTCCATGGCTACTTAGCCTCATTGCTTAGTGTCTTCAAGTGCCACAGTCTACCACGGTGGGCATGTGTGGCAGAGGAGGTCTGAAGCAAACACCATGCTAGCCAGGAAGGGAAGAGAGAGAAAATAAGGTGATGGGGTCTTAATATCCCCTTCAAGTATATCCCCCCAATTACTTAACTTCATTCTTCTTAGCCACACCTCCCAAGAGTGCCAGACATTTACAGGACACTAATATCTACAACCTTAACAATAATTCCACATTTATTTATATAATAAGAAAATTAAAACATGTTCACACAAAAACCTGTACCCAAATATTCATAGTATCATTATTCATAATTTCTATAACATAAAGACCATCATAATACCAACTATTTAATGGCTAAATCAAATATGGAATTATCCATAAATAATATGTAAATAGCAATAAAAATCTCTTACTGATAAATGCAGCACTATCGATGAACATTAAAAGATTGTGCTGGGTGAAGCAAACTAGGCACAAAACACCACAAACTATATGACTCCATTAATAAGAAATAGAAATCTATAACGGTAAAAATGATGAATAGCTGCAAAAGTGGAGTGAGGGGGTAGGAAGTAAATCAGAAGCACATAAAATACTATTGCTATTGGTCCAGTTATTTTCTGATGTGATGAAAGCAATTCTAAAATATGCTATGATAAAGAGTATGAATATATAAAAAGAACACTGAATTATATACTTTAAAAGGGTAAAATGTACAGCATGTGGCTTATACAATAATAAAATGGTCACATTGATACTATATATATATATATATATATATATATATATATATATATATATATATATATATATATATATATAGGTTTTTCGAGATAGGGTCTCGCTCTAGCCAAGGCCAACCTGGAATTCACTATGCAGTCTCAGGGTGGCCTTGAACTCATGGCAATCCTCCTACCTCTGCCTCCCAAGTGCAAGGATTAAAGGTGTGCACCACCACGCCCGGCTGATACTATATATTTTTATATTAGCCTTTTGAGTCACCATGACAAAACACCTGCCATGAACAAGTTAAGGGAGGATTTATTTTGGTTCATAGTTTCAGATGTGTGAGTCCAATATCTTTGCTCTGTTGATTCTGGGCCTGTAGTGAGGTGGTGGGAACATATAACAGGGAGGTTCCTCACCTTGTGTGGCAGACATGAAGCAAAGAGACAGAATGGTGGACTATTAGGTTTTCTCCTTTCCTTCCCTTTACTGCAACTAGGCCTTCAGCCTATGGGGTGGTATGACCTCAGTTAAAGCTATTGTCCCAGCTTAGCAATTTCTTCTGGAAATGCCCTAACAGATACAACCTGGCAGTTTGCTTTCAGGGACTCTTCAAGGCAATCACATTCACTTTAAGCTTAACCATAACTAGTATGTGCCCAGCATAATCAATAATGCTCTGACATAAGTTGAAATGCAGAAAGTGAAGATTTGTGCCAGAGTAGTGTTACTCATCCACTTGATGGACTCTAAACAACATGTGAAATATCTTTTCCTCATGTTAAGAATTACTATGGGGCCTCACTTGAAACACAGCATGGGGCTAATCAGGATCAAGGGCCCCTTGTCCTGCTGACTGGTTTCATGAGAAAAAAAGGAAAATCACATGGCTCAGGAGTTGCCACACTAAAAATGGACACTTATTCAAATAGTTTAGTGTTGGTATGTCACTAAGTCCATGAAAGGTCAATAAAAACATGCAAAGGAGACTGATATAATGTCTTGAGACACGGACTAGTTTGCTCTGATGCCTAGTTACATAGTTGTGGTTCTTTATTTTGAAGTTCTCTTTACTTATCAAGAGGTTAGGGATGCCATTTTAACAAGTATATTTTTTTCTTCAAAAGAATGATTTAAGCACTTATTTCTTAAATTAGAAAGTAATTTGATTTTCTATTCTAAAAATAACAAATTATTTTTCTAACCAAAGCATAAGAATAAATAGTTATTTTACACACCATTTTAAATGTCTTCCCAACCTTTTGTATATACTAAATTATATTCAAGTTCATATTTAAACATATTCTTTATAAAAATTATATATACTAATATATTATGACTCTAATTTGCTTATTACCAACCACTGTGTTTCCTTTAGGTTGTTTCCAAATGTAGTTATTAATAATGCTGTAAAATTGCATTAGATACCACTGGAATAAATTTTTAAAAATTAGGTCAGAAGTGAATATCCAGGACACACACACCATTTATATATGATATACAGATATACACATATCTTAATCACTTTAGAGTTGCACCAATACTGGCACAGTAAGAAAACATATTCACAAATGAGTATAACTCTCATGAGCATCATCATCTATTTACAGCATGAATCTGAAATTCTCCTTATACTGGAAGAATAACTTTCATCACGAAAGATGAAATATGCTTTTCCAATTATGAACCCATCAATGGATTCAATCGATTAGGTCAAAGCTCTCTAGATTTGCTCATTTCCAAAAGTAATGATAAGCTGGCAGCCAAGCCTTTTAAAAAATGAGACTATGGAGATATACTAGATCCAAATCACAGGAGTCAAGTTATTCTTTCTTATTGTGGAAAAGCATGGGTTTGTATCACTTTGAATGAAAAAAATTGGGAGGTGTTGGAAAGGGCTCAGCAGTTAAGAGCATTTGCTTGCAAAGTATTAAAGGCTGATGACCTGAGCTCAATTTACCAGTACCCACGGAAAGCCAGATACACAGAATGGTGCATACACCTGGAGTTCATTTACAAGGGCAGGAGACCCTAAAGCTCCCACATTTATTCTTCTTTCTATCTCACATAAGAACAGAAAGACAATCGACACTCATTCTCTCTCATTTGTGGTTCCTTATCAGATCCAGTTTGAATAACAAGCAAACCTGACATGCAACTCCAGAGCCAGATAATAGGGATGGAAGGGGTTGGGGGGAGGGAAAAGAGAGTGGGGGATATATACACAAAACTAAATGCAAAATGAATTGGTACCATATAATCCTAGCTCTAGGCTAAAATATATAACCCTCCAAAGGAAAATGGAGGTACTGTCTGGTAAAAGGGGCCCTGAAGAGGGTGGAATGAAGCCTAACCCTAACACAATTGGCTCTGGCTTGTAACTCCCAGCACCCACATTGAGCTGCTGATCAGAGAGAACTATAAGGTCCCCCAAACAATACAGGCTTCAGTCAAAGCACTTGATTACCTGCCTAAAGTAAAAGACCCTATTTCTAAAGACAGCACAGGAATCTGGAAGAAAGACAGTTCCCAAATGGTGCTAGAATGCACTACATGAGCTGCCAGGGGAGAGTGGCCAACAATGTTGGGAGACAGTAAGGGACACTGCTATACGACAACAGCAAGCATGGCAAGATATATATGCCTCTGCAATAGTGGCACTCAACCTAGGCAGGTAATCAACAGCTCTCTGATTGGCTAAGAGATCCACTCAGTGGCAAGGAAACTTTAGCTGGAACTGGAATCCAAGCCAAAATCCTATGGAAACCAAAAATCTGGACTCCAAGGGGGAAGCTTCCACTAACCATGGGTCTAAAGAGAGGCTACACCCATTATAATCTCACCTAATTAACCTATGCTGATCTCACTCTCCACAGGAGAATCTGTTTTTATTTTATATAATAAGCTAAAAGAAATGAATTGAAACCATAAAATCCTTACTTACACACAGCTCCTGAGGAAGCTGTGGGCATCACCTGGTAAGAGAGGCCATGAATATAATGGAAGGAAGCCTAATCCCATTAAAAAGCAATCAGACCCGCAACTCCCTGTCCCAGTCAATGGTTCATTCCCACACAGAGCTGTTGATCAAAGAGACCCATGAGGCCTCCAAAGCAAGACAGGCTACTGTCAAAGCTCCTGAATACCTGCCCTAGGCCAAAGGTAAGATCCTATTGCTGAAGAAACCACAGAAAGTTATCACACAAAACCAAGAAACCCTGTGAGAGGCAGAATGGTAACCAGCTCCCAGATGGTAACATGTGTACATGAGCTGCCAGGGGAAATTGGCCAATAATATTTGGAGAAAGCTGAGACCACTGATATAAAATCCAGAATGTTGTCAAAAGAATGCTAAACACACTGCTTTATGGGAGAGATCAACAAGTCAATAAGTGATCACTTGTTCGATAGCTGCACCAAAACCTAGGGGAGTAATCAATCAATGGTTTTCAAATTGGCCATGAGATCTACTCAGTGACATAGAACCCTTAAATGGAATTGGGATCCAAGGCAAAATCCTATGTGGACCAAAAACTTGGGCTGCAAGGTGAAATTCCCACTACCAGAGAACTACAGAGAGGCTACACCCAATAGAATCTTGCCAAATTAGCAATACACACATTTAACCTATACTGATCTCACACGCCCATGAAGATTCTGTTTGTATTTTTCAGAAGGAAGTGAGAGAGCTGTGGTCAATCCAACTCCACTAACAAGCCACAGGATGATGGCTGACATTCAGGCAAGAGATGAACCACCCTGGGTCTTATAGTGGAGGCCCCAAATGAAACCTTTGAGAAAGTGGTGTGATAGACCTGAGACCTATCATCACAGCAAGTCAGATAACCCAGGATAGGCCAATGAGATAGACACCAGTGATATCCAACACTACCCAAAGCATAAGTCCAGAGACATTTAAGATCTCAACAATAAAACTGACTTAAAACTCACCTACCATGACTCAGAGAACTGAGCAGAAGAGGGGGTGGAAAGAATGTAAGAGCCATTGTGGGGAGAATATCCAGAGACACTGCCCCTTTCAGCAACAACATACAAATGGGGGTGGGTGGGAAACCTGGCAACCTCCTGTGCTACTTATAACCCCCTACCCATGGACTGATCCAGTACTCCAAGGAGGGTCTCCAGTGGGCTGGGTACAGGGAAGAGTATAATGGGGCTATCATCATAAGATTTGCTCATACAATGTATGTATTATGGATAATAAAGACAAAAAAAAAAACAAATTAAAAAAAAAAGGCAGTGAGAACCATGAACAATCCAATTCTACCAACAAGACCAGAAATAATAGTTGACTCCCTGGAAGGAGATGAACCACCCCTAACACATCAGCTGGGGCCCAGGTGAAACCACAGAGGAAGTAGAAATTGAGCAAATGAGCCCAACAACCTGCACAAGGGTAATGGATACAGACAGGAAGGATACTCAACACATTCCAGAGCAGAAACTCAGAAGTCACTAAGAGCTCAACAGGAAAGCCGACTTAAAACTCATCCACCACTGATCAGGGAACTTTGCAGAAGAGGGGCTGGAAAGAGTGTAAGAGCCATGGTGGGAGAATATCTAAAGGCATTTTCCCCACCCATTACTGTCTGCTGCTGGAATAACTCCTAGCCCTCCATTCCACGGAGCACACCAGCAATCCCATTGAGGAGGGCCTTCAGTGGAAAGGGGGCAGGGAGGAGGGAAACACTGGTACCAACTCAAGATTTGTAAAAACAAAGTTTGTACTTATTAAAAAAGAAAAAAAATAAAATTAAAATAAAAAACCCCTTGGAAATATGTTATTAACAAGTCACGGTGGTGTTTGTTAGAAAGTAGGATGGATTATAGAAGCTTACAGTTTGGTTGGAAATGTTTAAGCAGAAATATAGTTTAATAATGAGATTTAAATTAAACAGCTTCAGAAAGTAGCAGAAGAGTTGTTTATAGTCAGTATAAAATTATTTGGGAGTAAAAGGAGAGAAAAAAATGATGACATCAAGATAAAAGAGAGAATAATTGGAAATAAGATGAAATTCGGTGGACTGGAGATTTGGGAGGAGAAAAAGGGAGTGGTGGGATGTGGTTATGATAGGTACATAATTTATATTTATGGAAGTTGTCAGTAAAAAATTTAAAAAGTTAAATAGTATAGATAGGACATCATACTGTATTATTAGCTCAGGAAAGTTGTAAAAGATAAGCAATAAAAGATTATTGCTGACTTTCATCATTTCTATCATTAGCATCTTCTGCTTAGTATTTTTCACAATGGCATCCCACTAACCCTCCCTCCCTGACCTTCATGTCCCCACTATACCATATATTTTTGGTTTCCACGCAGTAAACTATTTGTCATGAGTAGCAACAATAATATAGGACAAGTTGTAAAGCAATTAAAAATCATTTTATAAATTCATTGTACATGGTAAAGTGTTACATCCAGACTTTTTCATTCAAGTACCTACTCTATGTTGAGCACATTACTCTATACTCCATCTTCTTTCTACCCCCCCCCCCTTCCATTTGTCTCCTTGGTTCCCCTAGACTATTCTGTGTATGTGCCCCCCCCACAAGCACACACACAACATAACTAGGAACTAAATGTGAGAGAAAACACATTTGTCTTTCTGAGACAGACTAACTTTGCTTTATAAGATTATCTTAAGCTTGCATGTAGTTTTTTACAAACAGCTGAAAAACAATTTCATTGTGCATGCATTCCACATTTTCTTCACCCGTTGCTCTGTTGTTGGATCCTGAGGCTCACTACATTAGTCAGCTATTTTGAATAGGCCTACAATAAGGACTGATGTGCAAATATCTCTGTGATATGTTGGAGTCCTTCAGGTAAATACCTAGGAGTGGTATACCTAGGACATATGGTAGCTCTACTTATAGTTCTTTGAGGAACCTCCATACTGATTTCCATAGTGGATGGAGTAGTTTACATTCCCAGCAGTAGTGAATAAGTGTTTCCTCTGGGCCACATCTTCACCTGCATTTGTTGCTCCTTTCTTTTTTTTAAAAAAAATTATTTATTTGCAGAACATGGTGGCTCAGGCTTTTAATCTCAGTACCCCAGAGGCTGAGGCAGGAGTGCTCCCATGGCTTTGATACTAGCCTGGTCTTCAGAGTGAGTTCCAGGTCAGTTTGGGCTAGAGTGAGACCCCAAAACATTATTGAGAATTTAATAATATTTTTAAATCAAATTCACTCACATTGCCCTCTAACTCCCTTCCAGTTCTGCTGAACTCCTACCTACTCACTGTCCTACTTTGATGTGTTATTATTATTATTATTATTATTATTATTATTTGGCCTATTTTTTTCTGACTGGAGTGAGAAGGACCGTCAACATACTTTTTTTGAAAAAAAATCTTTATTATCATAAGGTACACTGTATGAGCAAATCTTGTGATGGTACCCCCATTTCCCTCTTCTCTGACTCCAACCCACTGGGGATGCTCCTCAGTGCAGCATAGTGGAACTGTCCACAGGATAAGGGACTATGAATTGCACAAGAGGTAGCCAGTCTCCAGTCCTCCCCCCTTGTATGCTGTTGCTGAGGGGGGGGCAATGATTCTAGATATTCTCCCTCACCAAGGCTCTTACAATCTTTCCACCCCCTCTTCTGATCACTTCCCAGAGTCATGGTCAGTGAGTTTTAAGTTTGCTTTATTGTTGAGATCTTAAGTGTCCCTGGACTTCTGCTTTGGGTTGTGTTAGGTATTGTTGGTGCTTGTCTCCATTGACTTTTCATGGGTTATCTGGCTTGCTGTGGTGACAGATCTCTTGTTTATCTCGCCACTTTCTCATAGGTTTCATTTGTGCCCTATTTGATAGGCCAGGGGGGTTCATCTCTTGCCAGGATGTCAGTCATCATCCCATGTCTTGATGGTGGAATTGGGTTGTCCACAGCTGTCACTGCCTTCTGAAAAATACAAATAGAATCTCCATGGAGAGTGAGATCAGAATAGGTTAAATGAGACAAACATTGCTAATTTGGAAAGGTTCTGGGTATAGCCTCTCTGTAGCTTTCTGGTAGTGGGAATTTCCCCTTGGAGCCTGGGTTCTTGGTCCCCATAGGATTTTGCCATGGACCCCACTTCCAGTTAAGGGTTTCTTGTCACTGAGCGCTAAGCCATTGATTATTCTCCTAGGTTTAGTGCCACTATTTCACAGATGAGCACTTCTTGATTTGCTGGTCTCTTCCATATAGCAGTGTGCATTCTTGTGACATCCATCAGTCTGTATTGTATATCAGTGGTCTCTGCTTTCTCCAAATTTTCTCTGATGGCTAGTGATGTGATGTAGAACATTTTTTTAAGCTACATCTTTGAAAAACAGTATGTTCATGTCATTTTGCCCATTTGTTGAATGAACTATTTGATTTTTGATAGATTTTTTTGAGTTCTTTGTACATTCTAGATATTCATTATCTGTCAAATGTATAGCTAACCAAAGATTTTCTCCCATTTGGCATGCTGTCTCTTCATCTGAGTAACTACTTCCTTAGGTGTATAACAGCGTTTAAATTCCACGAGTTCCCATTTTTTTGATTGTTGGCATTATTTTCTGCTATTTTCTTTAGTAGTTTTGAGAGTTTCAGAGCTTATGTTATGACCTTTGATCCATTTGGAGGCAATTTTTTTTGGTGTTTTGGAGGTAGGGTTTTGCTCTAGTCCATGCTGACCTGGAATTCACTATGTAGTCTCAAGTTGGCGTCAAACTCACAATGATCCTTCTACCCCTGCTTGCTGAGTGCTAGGATTAAAGGCATGTGCTACCACACCCGTCTGGAGTTGATTTTTGTACAGGGTGAGAGATGATGGTCTAATTTATTTTTCTACACAAGGATATTCATTTCTTTCCACTACCATCTGTTAAAAGACTGTCTTGTCTCCAATATATTTTTGGTATCTTTGTCAAAAATTATTTCGCTGAAGCTGTATGGGTTTTTATCTGGTGCCTTTATTGTATTCACTGATTTACAGGTCTGTTTTGTGAAAGCAGCTCGCTGTTTTTGCTACTATGGGTTCTGCAGTACAACTTACAGCATTATTCTTTTTGCACTGGATTGCTTTTAAGATTGTTTTTGTAGTTGCTGTGAAAAATGACTTTGGATTTGCTGGGGACTGCACTGAATCTGAAGACTGCTTTTGTAGTATAACTATTTTCAGACTTTAATTCTTCTAATCCACAAGCATCAGAGGCCTTTGTCTTTTAGTGTCATCTTCTATATTTTCAGTGTATAGAATAACCTGATTCATCAAAGTGAGTAAAATCAGCCTTAACAATTTCTTTTGTAATAGAAATTCAACCTTAATTAAATGTGCTCATAAGCAAAAGCTTCCGCAGTACTGGTACAACGCTGACTAAAGCGAGCAAAGTCTATTACCTTCAATCTTTACTTATAGCTTGGCAGATTTCAATGCAGAGAATACAGGGAGTAATAGGGTGAGCAAGAGATTAAAGCTCATCTATACAGACACCTGCAAAGTGTGAAAGATTAATGTCAATGAGAAGTTATGTGCTAAGGTGGCTCCTCAGCTCAGGGAACAAATATAGAAGAAATATGATCATGAGCTTGTGGGGAAAAAGGAACTCTCATTCACTGCTGGTGGGAGTGCAAACTTGTCCAACCACTATGGAAAGCAGTGTGGAGGCTCCTGAACAGGATGGATAGAGAG
>PVHP010038489.1:0-16336 GCA_004024765.1 Zapus hudsonius | reverse complement strand
CTAGGTTGTAGCTCTAGCTAGATACCTCCCACTCAAGGGGGGTGGTGTATTCCCTGCAGATGCCTGACCCTGTCAGTGGGACCTTTAAAGTTGGACTAAACATAATATAGATAGTTATAAATCTATTGGGGGCCAGGGGTGGATTGTGGTAGTTTGAATGGATGTCCCCAGTGATTCAAAGGTGTTTATCAGTTTTTCTCCAGCTGCCTAGCTGGAGGAGGTGTCACCTAGGCCAGATTTTAGGCCTCCCACAGCCTAAGGTAATTCTGGGGTGGATGTAAAATTCCAGCTATGCATATGCAAAGGGAGCTTAAGTCTGGCAGTCCTGCTGTTGTTTTAGTTAGCTATCTTGTGCTTGCTTGAGTTGTTGGTGCTGGGCCTCTTTCTGCTTGGATCTATGAAATAGGGCCAGCCCTTTCCTAAACTTCCCTGAATCTGTTACTTTAATAAATGCTTTCCTCTTAAAACTGTGCCTGGTTTGGAGATTCATCCCATGTGGCTGACTACCACACCCAATAAACTCATTGGTTCAACAAGTTGAACATTAGAGAAATTGCTTGTCTGTTGTTGGTGCCTTATCTGGGGGTGAAGAAGTGTCTGCTCACATCTTTGCAGGAAAAGCTTAGGCAATAAGTACACATTCAAGCATTAGAAGTTCTGGTTCAGCCAGGCGTGGTGACATATTGAACATCAGTACTCAGAAGGCAGAGAGGAGAATCGCTGTTTGAGGCCAGCCTGGAACTATAGAGGGAGCTCCAAGTCAGCCTGGGATAGACTGAGATGCTATCTCTTAAAAAAAAAAAAAAAGGAGTTCTGGTTCAAGGAGCTGAGTATAGTTAGTATGTACAAAGGTTGGGATGACTGAAGGGGAAATCTTCATGTTGGAATCTTCTCCCAGGTACACCCACTCAACTGACATAGTGTATCTGTGTTTTGACTATGGAAGCTTTGGCTCAAATAAATGGATGGATCAGCATGGACTTGCTACTACTGTTGCAGAGTGGTGGGATAGGAATAGTCATGTGTGTAAGAGGCAAGTTGAGTGTCTATCAGTGTGCTGCACCTGGTGAGCCAGACAGTTTTTGCTTGCATTCTCAATGCAGTATCCTCCCTCGGCAAGACTAGGTGTTATTATAGTGTTCATTTTGCATCCAAAGAAACTGAGGTACAAAATGACTTGTTCAAGATTAAGCCACGACTAGATGTTGAGGTTCACACCTGGCTCTCCTGGGCTCCAAAGCTCCCAGCAGTGTATCATGATCTGATTGTCCTTTATCACCATTATGCAAGATTTCCCAAGAAGGAATTGCTCTTGGGATTCCTGGAGGGTTGATTCTGTACATTTTCTTCCCATGTGCTCGTTTAGTTTCACCATCACCACGTGACTGTGAGATCAAGGCCAGCAGAAGGAACCAGGGAAACTTTAAGGGCGGCTAGAATGAATGACCATAGTACTGATTACACCCGGGGCATGAATATGTCTGGAAAACAGAATTTTACTTATATTTGGGAAGCATGTCTACAATTCCACTACAGTGCGGATCCAAAGGTGATGGGACTGCATAATGCAATCTACCACACAGACAAATGGCACTGAGTCAGAATGCAGGGGCAGGTTTGCCATGCTTTTCCCTGTCCTGATGAAGCTTGCACTTAAACTGTAAGTTTAAGTAACCTCTCTCTGTTCCCCTAGGCTGTTCTTGGTCAAGTGTTTTGCCCCAGCACCAAGAAGGTAACTGATATAATGGATTGTAATTGTGCAGCAGGAAGTTAAGATAGTAAAGAAGCCATGTGGATGAGCCTTGGATATTTGTACTAAGTGAAAAAAGCCAGTCACAAAACCCAATCAAACAGGTAAGCTATAAGACAGAAGGTAGATTCATGGTTGTCTAGGTCTTAAGAAGGAAATAAGTGTTAATGTGAGATTTTTAGGTGAAGAGATGATGAAAAGATTTAATATTGATTTTGATAGTTGATATAGAACACAGAACATATTAAAATCCATTGAATTTTCTTCTTTTAATGAGTGAATTGTATGGTATCTGAGTGATAGCTTAATAAAGCTGTTTAAAGTGCTCACTGAGTGTTTAAATACAAATACTAGTATGTGCTCTCTAGTGTATAACTTTTGTACAAATGAAACACATGTAAATAATAGCTTGCTATCCTTGGTTCTCAGGCCTCAGTATTCCTGCTTCTTGGGCCTTCGGGTTTGAAGGGAAATGGGAACAATACCACTCCCTGTGCTGGGACTTCAGCTTGCACATGGCACCTGGGGCTTCTCAGCCTCCATAATCTCACGAACCTGCCCCCTAGTCAACCTTTCCTGTAAGCCTGAATGGATCCTCTCCGTTCTTTCTGGAGACTCTTGACTTATACAATGAGGCAGGCATATTACATCTAAGTTCCAACAGACTTAAAATACTTATTACTGGGCAAGGAGAGAAGGGACAAAATTGAAAATTGTGTCAGTGAGGATGGCAGTCGTGTGTCCACTAGGGGGTGAACTGGCCTCATAAATCCAGAGAGGTGTTAGCCACCTGTGTTTGAAAGGGACCCACGCCTGCAGGGAGCAATGGAGAGAGGTATGTGACTGTCTTAGTGGAGGGGGAGCATCCTCCAGACCCACAGTGGACAGCACAGTGGGAGGGGGATACAGGAGCTCAGGGTCCCCTCCACCTTGTATCTCCTCTTGGCTCCAGCCACATTCTCGTCCTTCTGTAACCCTAACACTGCTGACTTGCTTGTGTTTTCATATGTGTGTGTGGTATGGGCATGCATGTGTGTCTATGTGTGTGTGCATGTGGGTATGTGTGTCTATGTGTAGGTGCACATGCTTGCATGTGTGTTTGCATGTGGAGGCCTGAGGTCAACCTTGGCTGTCTTCCTTACACAAGGTTGCTCACTGCCTTAAGTTTTGAGACAGGGTCTTTGCCTGAACTGGGAGGTCACCGTGCTAGACTGGCTAGAGTAAGTCCCAGGCATCCTCCTGTTTCTGCCTCCCAGTGCTGAGACTACAGGGGTGCACTGCCCTTCCCAGCTCGTACATGGGTGCTGGGGATCTAAACTCTGGTCCTCATGCTTGTGTGGAAAGTATTTTATCAACTGAGCATCTCCCCAGCCCCCTAGCTGGTTTACTATTCATTTCACCTGCCAAAATGTAAGGCCTGGGCAAACAGGGACCTCATGCATGGATTCTTCATGCTGGACAACACAGACCAGTATTGTGGCCTTCGCATGGACTGTCCCCCCAAAGGCTTATGTGTTGAGGGTTGGTCACCAGCTAAATAGATCCAATTGTGGAGACATAATTGGATCATGAAGACTCTGACCCAGTCTGTGGAGTAATTCATTGATGGATTCATGATTTGATGGCATTATGGGTAGATAGTGGACACTTCGTTGGTAGGAGCTTATTGGAGGGGATGGCTTACTGTGGGCATGTCTTATTCCCAGCCCCCTTCTGTCTCTGCTTTCCAGCAACTATGAGGCAAGCAGCCTCCTGACCCCCTCCTCCCACAGCCAAGATGTTCAGCCTGGCCTCAGGCTTAAAACCAGGGGAACAAGGGATCATGAACTGAAACCACAAGCAAAAATAAATCTTTCCTCCTTTAACTTGTGTGTGTGTCATGTGTTTGTCACACTGATAAAAAACTGACGGACACAGGCATGTAGCAGGACATGAACAGCTAAAAGAAGTGTCCATGGACCAATGCACAGACACTTGCAGGCATGTCTGGTGTCTGGTTTGTTCTGAGAGAAATATCTGCTGTCTTTGGCTTCAGGCAATTGGAATTTCAGGAATATTTTAGGAGCAAAGAGGCAGGGGCCATGTTTAGGGCTAGGAGCACTTGTCTGATGTCCCCATTAGAGGGTGGTGTCTCTTCCCACTGTATTTATTTTCTCTTTTCTGCCCTAAGTACAGGCAACTTTGTGTTGAGCACCTGCTCATTTTTCTGCTTAGGAGTCTTAAAAATGTCCTTCACCCAGTTCATGTAGATGGGTGTCCAAACAACCATATCCTTCCAGGCCTTCCCAGCCCTGTCTCCTAGGGCAGCTCATGGGACCAGGACAATGGTAGTTCAGAAGTGGTCACAGTCTCTTCTCCAAGCACCCTCCCCCCAATCTCCCGTAATCTCTGTACCTCACTTCTGTGATGTAAATAGTCATCCAAACATAGTATCAAAGCTTGCTTCCAAAGCTGGAGAGATTGTTCAGTGGTCAAGGTGCTTGCTTCCAGTGCACATAAAGCCCGATGCACAAAGGGGTGTATGTCTGTGTCTGGAGCTTGCTTTCAGGGGCTTGGAGGACCTGGAGTGTTCATTCTTTCTGTGTGTCTCTCTGCTTGTAAATAAATAAAAATATATTTTAAAAAAGCTGGCTTCCATTGTTTGCTTGTCTTATAGGACAGACCTAAGAGAGTCCAGGCTCCAGGTTATTGGTCTCCTCACAGGAACAGACACAAATCCAAGAGCTGCTGGCAGTCTGAGGTTTCCTAGAGCTGTCCAAAAGGGCAAGGGGAGGAAGGAGTTTGAGGAAGAAGTGTGAAGAAAGGACAGTTTCAGAGCTCTGAAGGAGGAGAGGTGAGGAAGGACACAGTCCTGAGAGGGCCAAGCCTGCAGTTTCTATCCATGACCAGAAACTGGCAGCACCCTGTCCCTTGGGTACGACAGGATGCCCCGGAGTGATCCCCCTGTGCTTTATAGGACTTCCAGTCAAGCTCCTGTTTCTTGCAACCACAAGAGTTTTGATTCATGCAAACACAGATCCCTACCAAGCCCCATGGCTAAAAACGGTTACCAGACCCACACTAGCGCTGTCTTGACCACTCCCTGCCTCCTGGCCTCTGTTAGATGTCCTCAAATGCCCACTTTTTGACATGTGTTTTTATCCTGAGCTGTTTCTACTGAGTGGGAAGGCAGTAGGACCAGAATCAATATAATTTAAGAGCCAAAGGGGAAATTTGATCAGAAGTCCAAGAAGGGCCAAGCCTCTGCTCTGTTTAAAGGATCAATAAATACTAGGGCTGCAGGTAGCTCAGCAGATAAGAGCACTTGCCATGTAAACTTGAGGTCCTGAGAAGGCCTGATTTCCCCAGCACCCACAAAAACCTCTGAGCCTAGCCACATGCATCTGTAACCCCAGTCCTGTGGGGATCGAAAACAAGAATTTCTAGTAAGCCAGTCTGACTGAAAACAGTTCTGGGTTCAGGGAGAGACTCTGTCTCCAGGAATCAAGTGGAATCGTGAGAGAGGATACCTGATGCACTTGATGTGTGCTCAGTGGGCAGTGCATCTGCACATCACACACACACACACACACACACACACACACACACACACACACACACACACACACACACACACACGCACATCGATGAAGATTTGCTAGGGACCCTGTTCCACCACTTCATTGGTGCTGGAGAGAAGGAAAATCACTCCCACCTGTGTTTGTAACTAATCTTGAAGATTGCATAACCAGGAGAACTACGCTGCCCAAGGCTTCAGGAAACGCTCTGGTGTTTGGTCTGGCTTCCATCGGTCACATCGAATTGTTAGAAAAATTGTGTCACCTGAGAAGGAAGTCCACTCCCTTCCCTGCCCTGCCCTGTTCAGCAGGGTAGTGTGCCCAAGGACAAGGGACTAGCAAATTCCGTGCCTGGCAAGGGCTGTCTTTCTGGGTTTAGAAGCACTGGTTTTTCTCTGTGTGTTCACATAAACTATAGATCCCTCTGGGGTTCCTTAAATAGGGATATTAATCCCACAGCCTTCGTAACTCAATCTCGTGTTGGTGAATGTATCTGGAGCTCCCTTGCAAGGGCTAGAGGTCCTGGAGAGTTCATTCTCTCTGTGTCTCTCTTCTCTCTATCTCTCTCTGCTTATAAATAAAAATTTATTTTTTAAAAAGCTGGCTTCCATTGTTTGCTTGCCTTATAGGACAGACCTAAGAGATTCCAGGCTCCAGGTTATTGGTCTCTTCATAGGAACAGACACAAGTCCTTCAGCATATGGACTTGGGGAGAGCTGTACATGTTTGGGAGGTAGTCACTAAGCAGCATGGCCTAGCCAGCACTGGAGTCAGAACCAAGAGTCCCTCCCTGTCAGACTTATTTTCCTCAGAAACCTGACGGAATGTTTTCAAAACAACCCAGCTTGGTATCTACAGGGTCGGACGGGACAGCTTCCTGATTGAAGTGGAGTAATTCCTTTGGTGTGAATACACCCCCAACTTCTATTCTTCTGAATGAAAACAGCCAACCCTTGGCAGGAGACCTTGACCATTGGATGTGGCACTTTTAATTTCCAGGAAGGAGAGTGGCACCTCGCAGTGTTTTGGGGGTCACTCTTGGGGTGCTGTGTGTTTTCCACCTTGGGGGAGAATAGTCTGAAATGAGCTGCTGATGTCATCTCCAATGTTTCCAAAGTCCTTTCTCTAACTCGCTCTCTTGTATGTTAGTCACATCACAAGCTACACTGTGCACATTATCTTACTTAATCCTCAGCATTAGGTATTAATCCACCTCCAGAATAAGGAAATGAAGTGTAACATGGTGGCATATGCCTGTAATCCCAGCACTTGGGAAGCTGAGGCAGGAAGATTGCCACAAGTTTGAGGTCAGCCTGGGCTACATAGTGAGTCCCAGACCAGCCTGGGCTATCGAGTGAAAGACTGTTGAAAAAGAAATGAAAAAATGAAGAAAGAAGAAGGACTCCATTATCAAACAGCCCTCTCACAAAATGGGGAACTGAACTCACCAGGGAATTCATAGAGGAAGAAATACAAATGGCCAACTCCCATTTGAGGAAATGTTCAATGTCATTAATCATCAGAGAAGTGCAAATCAGAACAACAATGAGATTCCATCTAACTCTAGTCAGAATGGCAATCATTAAAAAAATCTACTAACAGTAAATGCTGGTGAGGTTGTGGGGAAAAAGGGACCCTTGTTCACTGCTGATGGGAATGCAAACTTGTACAACCACTATGGAAAGTAGTGTGGAGGCTCCTGAACAGGATGGATCTAGAGCTACCATCGGATCCAGCTATCCCTCTACTGAGCATCTGCCCCCAAGTTTCCTCATCTAAGTCCAGAGACATTTGCTCAACCTTGTTTATATCAGCTCAATTCATAATAGGGAGGAATTGGAACCAACTCCAATGCCCATCACTGGACAAATGGATATCAAAGTTGTGGTACATATACACTATGGAATTCTATGCAGCTGAAAGGGAAAAAATGACATAATGAAATTTAAAGAAAAATGGTTGGACTTGGAGCAGATCACTCTTCGTGACCACACACAAGAGCAGAAAGCCAAGTGCCACATATTTTCCCTCATATGTGGTTCCTAACCATGTTAAACTGGAACATTAAGAAAATCCATCAGTGAACAGAGAGTTTGTAAAAGGGAATGGAATGAATTTTGGGGAGGGGGTGATGGGGGAATGGAAGGGTGGAGAGGACTCATACAGTAAACTAAACTAATAATGAATTGACACCATGAAACCTTAGCTTTTATACAGCAAGTTGAGGGCACCACCTGGTACGAGGGTCCATGAACAGAATGGGAGGAAGCCTAACCTTAAGAATAATTGCTCAGGCCTGCATCTCCCTGTCCCAGTTATTGGTTCCTTCCCACACTGAGCTGTTGACCCAAGAGACCCACAAGGTCCCCAAAATGTGATAGACTTCTGTCAAAGCTCTTGAATACCTTCCCCAGGCCTATTGCTGAAGAAATCACAGAGTGTCATCAAACAACACCAAGAGATCCTGCTAGATCCAGAATGGTAACCAGCTCCCAGATGGTAGCATGTGTAGCACTCCAAGGTGTGGCATGAGCTGCCAGGGGAAATTGGTCAATGATATTTGGAGAAAGCAGAGACCAATGATATACAATATAGACAGTTGTCACAAGAATGCTGAATACAGGGCTGTATGGAAGAAACCAGCAAGTCAAGAAATGCTCATCTGTGCAATTGTGGCACTAAACCAAGGAGGGTAATCAACGGCTTAATGATTGGCTAAGAGATCCGCTTAGTGACAAGGAACCCTTAACTGGATCTGGGATCCACAGCATAATCCTATGGGGACCAAGAACTCAGGCTCCTAGGGGAAATTTCCACTACCAGAGAGCTACAGAGAGGCTACACCCATTAGGAGCTAGCCTAAATAGCATGTTGTCTCATTTAACCTATATTGATCTCACTCACTCTGTTTGTATTTTTCAGAAGGCAGTGAGAGAGCTGGAGACAACTCAACTCCTTCAACAAGTCACTGAATGATGGCTGACATCCTGGAAGGAGACAAACCACACCTAGCCTTTACACAGGGCCCAAATGAAACCTACGAGAAAGTGACAAGACATACAGGAGACCAATTACCACAGCAAGTCTGATAACCCATGAAAGGTCAATGGAGACAGACACCAATGATACCCAACACAACCTAGGGCAAAGATCCAGAGATATTTAAGATCTCAACAACAAAGCAAACTCAAAACTCACCCACTATGACTCAAGGAACTGAGCAGAAGAGGGGGCTGAAAGAATGTAAGAGCCATGGTGGGAGAAAGTATCCAGAGACCTTGCCTCCTTCAGCAACAATACACAAGGGGGAAGGAAAAAAAAAAGAAAGAAAAACTGGCTCCCTCTGGTGCAGTTCATACCCCCTAACCTATAGACAGATCCAGTATGTGCACTGAGGAAGTACCCCAGTGAGTAGGGGACAGAGAGGAGGGAAATGGGGATACATTCACAAGATTTGCTCATACAATGTATAAATGTATTCATAATAAAGATATAAAAAAACAAAGATATAAAGATATAAAAAAAAACATCTGCAGATGCAGCCCCTTCCCTTGAGTGGGAGGTATCTAATTAGAGCTACAACCTAGGTGCTAAAACTGATTGGTCAAATATGAACCAATCAGCTGTCTCTCTAACCCACCTGGAAAGAACTTAAATTCTCTTCCCTAGAGGAATCCATCCCTTTCTCTCTCTCTCTCTCTCTCTCTCTCTCTCTCTCTCTCTCTCTCTCTCTCTCTCTCTCTCTCTCTTCCCTCACGTGGCAATGGAGTAAAGAGACTGCTGATTTAGGCCTCAGTAAGGTAAGGCCTACCCCCACCCCAGCTAATGGCTGGGGTGGGGGGCAGGCTCCAGACTTTTCCCCTCATGAATCTCTCTTTCTCATGATGGGAGCTCATTGTTATCTTTTCTGTTTATGCTTATTTAGCTAATTAATATAAGTTCTATTAAACTCTCTAACATGTGTTCTCCCCACACTGGTGGCTGGAGAACTCTATAACCCTCCATGTTTCCTTAAATAATAAAGTTTCCCACTATACCTTACTATTTTGTTGCCTATGATTTTAATTCTTTAACTTTATAGACAAGAGCTCAGATATTCTTTGAACTTGGGGTGCATTGAGATTTTTCTGGGGGTTATCTTAATTCTAACTCTTTCCCACATCGCTTATCACAATGATACTTAAAAAAGAAAGAAAGTAAAAGCAAGAGTACTGGAGTAATCCCAGCACACAGGTGGCTGAGGTAGGAGGATTGTGAGTTCAAGGCCAGCCTGAGGTACATACTGAGACCCTGTTTCAAAAGGAAAAAAAGAGACTGTAGAGTTCAATGGGCCAGAAGGTTCTGGGATGAGAAGGGCCTCAGTGAATTATGTTATCTTACTCCTGCCTTGAACTGATAAGTAAACTAATTAGAATGATGAAATGACTTTTATCACTATACTTCAGTTCTTGGCTGAGAACAGAAAAGTAAGCGGCAAGGCCAAATCAATTAGAATTAGTGTTCCTAACAGCAGGGTGTGGGTGGGCACTGGGTGTTGTCGGTGGGCAGCACATGGGGGGGGTGACCCATCCAGAGATAAGTCAGAACCATTATTTTAACATATAGTTCTTCCCCCTCCCATATTTATTGTCAATAATTAGATATATTGTATGAGCAAGTCTTATGATGGTACCCCCATTTCCCTCCACAAAGTCCCCTACCTGCAGGGGGCCCTTCTCAGTGGGCTTGCTGTACCAGTCCATGAGATAGGGGGTTATAGATTGTATGAGAGGTAGCCAGATTTTTTTCTCCTCCACCATGGCTCTTACAATCTTTCAGCCCCCTTTTCCACTCAGATCCCTGAGTCATGGTGGGTGAGTTTTAGGTCTGCTTTACTGTTGAAGTCTTAAGAGTCTCTGGATTTCTGCTTGGATTGTGTTGGGTATGCTCAGAGTTAAATGAAACAAAGTTTGTTAATCTGTTGAGATTCTAATGGGTATAGCCTCTCTGTAGATCTCTGATTAGTGGGGTTTTCCCCTTGGAGCCCAGGTTTTTGGTTCCCAAATGGGTTTACCATGGATCCCAATTCCATTTAAGGGGTACCTGTCACTGAGCAGATGTCTTAGCCAATTAGCAAGCCATTGATTACCCACTTAGGTTTAGCTCCATGATTGCACGAATGTGCACGTTTTTGGCTTACTGGTCTCTACCATTCAGCAGTGTCTTAAGCATTCTCATAGCATAAATTCAGTGTTGTATATCAATGACCTCTGCTTTCTCACAATATCTTTGGTCAGTTTCTCTCGGCAGCTTGTGTAATGCTTTCCAGCACTACACATGCTACCATCCAGGGGGTGGTTACCAGTCTGGATTAAGCAGGGTTTCTCAGTGTTTTGTGATGACTATCTGTGGTATCTTCAGCAATAGGATCTTACCTTTTGTCGGGTGGGTATTCAAGAGCTTTGACATAAACCTGTCTCATTTTGGGGGACCTTGTGGGTCTCTTTGATCAACAGCTCAGTGTGGGAAGTAACCAATGACTGGGACAGGGGGTTACTGGCCAGAGCAATTTGTCTTGGGGTTAGGCCACCTCCTTCCCTACTCAGGACCTCTCTTACCTGATGATGCCCATAGCATCCTTGAGAGTTTACTGCATGAAAATGAGGATTTCATGGTATCATTTATTATTGGTTTAGATTGGTATGTAAATCTTCCCACCCTCGCCTCCCCACCAAATCTTTCCATTCCTTTGTCTTTTACATGGGTACTGGGGAATCAAACCTGGGTCATTAGGCTTTGTAGGCAAGCACCTTAACCACTGAGCAATCTCTCCAGCCCTTAACATACAATTCTTTACACTCAGCTTTGATCACCCATTCCAGACCCTGTGACTCTGATATCACTCAAAACTTGAAAACAGGATAAATTTTACCTTATCAGACAAAAGATTTTTCCTTAAAATATTAACAGTTATAGCAATTTATTGAGCCTAATCAAGCAAAACTATGGGGGCACAGTGTACCTGTCCTGAACCAGTTAATCTTTAGGGTTAATTAGGATTAAGTTTCCATACAGTACATAACAGTCTGGGTAGATGATATCTCGTAATTGCCCTCTATTAATTATTAGGAGAAACAATGGTAGGCGTTTTATGGCATACCCAGCATGCATCAATTTCAGTAAATTAAAGTTTATTATTTCTTCTGCTCAGCACATCAGATCTTATGTAACATCAGTTCTGGAATACCTGAGTGGTGGACTTTGCCTAAAAAAATTTCAGACCCCACAACCCAATGCATGCACAATAATCTCAATGTTAACAACTGTTGTTTTATAACATAACGAGGCAAGGAAAGCTAATCTTTGTGGTGGTAATTTATTTATTTATTTTTTGCTGTACATTACTGGCATTGTCCAAACTATGCCAACTTCTATAAATGATTAACCCCAGTGTGGAGATAGACAGTAGATTTGTTCCCTGTGTGGGATGACAGGAAGTCTGTGCTATTTCTCATGTTCATTATTGCCCCAAGGATATGGGCTCTATCCATTAATGTTAGGCAACTCCGGATTAGTGGAACTTCTGGAGCCCTAGGTCTGTGCTTATGTGTGAAGATGTGTGTGGAAAATGGTGAATGGTGACTTCTTGAAAATGACATTGGAAAGAAAGGTCAACATGCAAATTTCAGTCCTTTCTAGACCATGGATCCATGTTGAACAGGCCCTACTCTACAGCCTAGATTTAAAGTATAATATTTTGGGCTGGGGAGAAAGCTCAGTGGTTAAAGCACTTGCTTGCAAAGCTTGCCAGCCTGGGTTGGATTTCCCAGTAGCCACATAAAGTCAGATGCACAAAGTGGTGCATTCTTATGGAATTTATTTGCACTGGCAAAAGGCTTTGGCAGGCCCATACTTACTTATGGGCCAACGACCCCTACTGCATAAGATTGTTGAGGAGATACTATAGATAACATGCCTGACTCAAGCTCTGTCCTTATTAACTAGAGACAGCCATGGCCTTTTTATTCTACCCTTTTTATGTATTTTAAACAGTGATTTGTGGGGTGTAGTTCAGCAGAAAAGCAGCTATCTAACATGCACGGGGCCCTGGGTTCAAACCCAGCCCTGCAGATGATGATGGTGATGGTTATGGTCACAATGACTCCTACCTGTAATACCAGCACTTGGGATGCTGAGGCAGGGGAATTACCATGAGTTCAAATCCAGCCTGAGATACAGAATGATGTTCTATCTTTAAAAAATGCAATAATTCACACCTGATGTTTGTGACTGTATCAAGTACACAAAATGCATCTTTGTTTTAATTCATTTTTTTCTTTTCCTTTTTAACTTTTATTGACAATTTTCATACATGTATGTAATGCATTTTGGTAATAATTTCCTTCTAGTACCTTTTTTCTTCCTCTTCCCTTGTTCCTCTCCCAGTGAATTCCTTCTTCTTTCCAGCTAGTCCTTTCTGTCTTTGCTCTCTCCTTTTGAACCCCTTTCCAACATGGGTTAGGTCTAAGTAACTAGATCCTTGCTAATAAAACATGTTAAGGGATGGTGGTCTCTTGTGGACATAAAGTGTCATTGAATTTATGACTTGGTATTTATCTTTGCAAACACTCTCCATCCATGGTTGCTTGGGACCTATTGTGCTGTATTGGGTTCCAACTGGATTATGGGTGAGTTGACTTGAATTATAAAGTTTGGCAAAGGTATCTTGGCAGAGGAAAGGGAACTACAGTTCTCACTTTTGAACAGACCTTAGTTAAGTGGAAGGAGTCAATAGAGACTATTTTGTTCATCTGTTTATACCTGTAACTAAAACACACAGTGGTTTTTGGGAGCACACACCAGGTGTCATACTTCTACACTGAGAGATGTTGGATTTGTCTGAGTTTTCTTCTTATTTATTTAGTTATATTTATTTATTGTCAGATTTTGCCAGAGACATACCTGTGGGCCTTCTGGTACTTGGCCTTGGACTTGAACAGCAAATGAGGATAGTTAGAGGCTCTTTGTAATTCTAGGGTTCCTTGGTTCCAGGAGAGATGGCAAGTGCTTTTGGCCACAGGAAACATACTTAGTCCTGGGTTTGAATCCAAGCTCTGTCATGTATGAGCTGTGATAATAGGCTATTTGTCTATTGGGTGTGACCCTGTTGGTACTTGTCCTCTAAGCTACAGAAGTTACGTGTGATGGATAATACCATGAAGGCACTCAGCACCAGGCTTGGAGCCCGAGGAAGCTTCCTGCTCTCATTG
This sequence comes from Zapus hudsonius, assembly GCA_004024765.1. NCBI lineage: Eukaryota > Metazoa > Chordata > Mammalia > Rodentia > Dipodidae > Zapus > Zapus hudsonius. The sequence goes on along the minus strand of PVHP010038489.1, from coordinate 2,780 downwards.
TACTTTGTCTCTCCCCTGAGGGTTGAGTGCTATCCTGGGAATGACCTGGCTGTTGAGCATGGATCTACAGAGCTGTGTCCTGCCCGTGGGCCTCTGCTCATGATGACCAGCTGCCTCTAATAATCCAACTGGACGAGCTCCATGTTTAGGACATGGACACACACACTCCTTGCATTTTAAGTGTTCATGGAGGCCTGAGGCCTGCTTGTCTGTTGGGACCAGATTATGGAATCACCCACTTGGGAATAGAGGACCACTTACAATACCCCATGCTTGAAGATCCGTGAGTTACAGTAATTCTCGCTGGCCTTTGCTGTCTGCAGTAGAGTGTGCCGAGGGCTGACATGAGTCATCTTCCTGATCCATCGTTCTTCCAGGATCACAATCTGGGTTATCTCTGGAGGAAAGCATCTCAAGTTTGTTTTCCCAGTGGAAGATTTGGGCATGCACACTAGAACTGGCTGATGGCTGTGGACTCAAGTGAGCAGTAGTTCATGGTCAAGTTCAACTAAGCTAGCCAAATAAATCTCTTAAGGGAAAAGGATGGGTGGAATCCTGAAGAGCTTATATTGTACTTTTCTAGTTTCTATCAGTTACTTTCTATTTTCTGGGACAAAATACCTGACCTGAACCAGTTTAGGGAAGGCAAGAGTTTATTTCAGCTTACACTTTTTTAGGAAGTCAGTCAGCGCAGATACAAGGACCACTGAAGAGGACAGGTGACCAGTGAAGAGGTTCCTGCAACTATCTCAGGGAGGAGACGTGACTGGGATGCAGGCAGCAAACCTGGGAATGACAGGTTGGGATGTATTCCCACTGCCAACAGGACTTCCCCAGGGATTTGCACATGGCCGGGTACCAGTCACGTTCTCCTTTCTGGGACAAAGTAACTGACCAGAAGCTACTTATGGAAGGAAAAGTGTTTAATTCAGCTGATAGTTCCCAAGGGTGAACAGGAAGTGAGGCAAGCTACAAAACCTCAAGGTCTACCCACAATGACCTACTTCCTCCAGCAAGGCTCTACCTCTTAAAGGTTCTACACCCTTCTGAACAGCGCCACCACCTGGGGCCCAAGGATTGAAACACATGAGCCTATGGGTGGGACATTTCATACTCAAAGCACAACAGGAAGTGAGGCCCTGGGGAGCATCTGAGCACTTTCTACCCTACCAGATTGCCTTAGATGGTCCTAGAGGTCACCTGACCCCATGGGTGCTGGATGGCCTTTGCATGTGGTTCTAGGGTCTAGGGTCAGGGAAGACAACACCTTCCCAGAGTATGTGGTACTGTCTTATGGGGTATCCATCCCATGGAACTTCCATGCTTTCTATCCCGATGCACACAAGGAGAAACAATTCTTTTTCCTTAGAACTTCTCAAGAGACCAAGACTCCATCCTCTTACCTACTTTTTCTTGCTCCAAGGAAGGGAAGGTCCTCTTGAAGGCAAGAGGCAGGGCTTCCACCTGCCAGCCTTGGATGCTGTCCATTCTTGCATCTTCTGTCTGTCTACCCCTCACCCATTCCACACTCCTGCCCACTCACGGACTTCTTTGGATTTCCCTCCTGCTGACCCTCATCTCTGTCTCCTTGGCATCCAAACAAATTCTAAGGTGATAAGGGGAAAACAAAAGAACACAAAATCTAGCTATGGCATAGTTTTTATGAACTTCCTGGTTATTTCACATTCAAAGTTTTAATTGTTGTTTTTATTAGGAGTATGTTTTTTTTTCATAAGTTCCATAGATTCAAGTGGCAAAGTTCAATGGAAAGTCCCTGGTAATTTACATACCCACTTTCAGCGGTGAATATTTCAGCGGTGAATATTGTACACCTCCTGCTCTTCCTTGGCAAACTTTATTGGTGTCAGCATTTGCTGCCTGCATTCAGAGTGAGGAAGCGGGTCCTTGTCCACCCTGCCCATTAAGTCAAGGTATTCAGCCTGGTGATGGGTTTTAGCACTTCCCGTTTCTTTAGAAGGGAAGCAGAGCAGAGCTCAGCTTCTAGCCCATGCTGGCCTCTGTGGTGATCCTTTAGGATCATATCTCCTACCTCAGGAGCTTGTAGTTTTGCTCAAGAGGAGAGAAATAGTCATAAGAAGGAAATGGACAAGCCCAGTGGTCTGTGTAAAATGCCAGATTATCAGGCAGCCTTCTTCTCATGCTGCACATACATTGCTGAGCAAAGTGGGGTGACTCCTAGAGACCAGACAAGGGTTCAGGGGTACACTATTGGAAGTCAATGAAAGAGTTGGTGAGTGGAAGTCCTGAAGCTGGGTTGTAGCTTGGCGGAGAGAGAAAGCTCATGGACAGGCGGGTTGATTGGATACAGATGGTGAAGGGCCTTGAAGATGAAATTTGCAAGGGTGCCCTGTAGACCATGGGTGCCGGGCCCGAAGGCTTCTGAAATGAGAGTGATGGAAGCTGGGAACTGACCCAAAGGCCAAAGGAGACAGAGAAAAGGCTCCTCTGGGCCTCCAGGCCTGGGGAGGTGTGTTGCTGCTGGTGAGGGTCTCCCATGCAGTCAGGCACACATCTCCTCTTGCTGGCTTGTTCCAGGCTATCACATCTATCACTCCTCACTTCCTCCCACCTCATGCTGCATTCCAATTCTCTCTGTGTGTGGCACTTACTCTTAGTGTCACACCCTCAATCACACATGCCGGTCCCTCTGCCTTGATCCCTTTCCCTCCCTCCCCTCCACCTTTGTCTCTTTATGGCTTCTCTCCTGACTTGCCCAGGCAACACCTTTATGACTTGATGCTTATACTGGGCACTCCTTG